>CM032233.1:35795000-35837500 GCA_019009955.1 Riptortus pedestris
GCCTAACTCAAATTTATAATTAAATTTTGTCACTCAAGTAAATTCTAGAAGTGATATTTTAAATAATAAAGTGTTTTTTTTAATGATATTATTTAATAATCGTCGTTAAATGGGTGACCTCCCGATAATCGATAAGTACCCCGGAAATTCTGAGAATACGGTTATCGCATAGTCTATCATAATCATTACTTTGACAACACAAAATTTTATAAATGCCATTGCTCTCCATGTGACATTTCTCTCTCAATAACAGAGATATGAGTAATGAAAACACCACGGTTATCGGGACAATATCTCTAAAAATAGCCCCTTATGGACGATTAATTTTCATTTAATGCTCTCCTGAATGAACGGAAAAGCATGAAGATGGGTGGTAACAACGAGATAACAGGCCCCAATCAGCCTCAGGCCACAACGTGGGCTTTAAACCTCAATAAGATAATAAAACTAGCAAAACCAATATCACCACGTAACGTTTATTCATGCTAACTCTGTAGCGGGGCCATGCAGGACAATAACAGGTACATTAAAAGGTAAATGTTTGTCATTTCATTTCCTAACCCCCCACCTGCAAAAGAGCTATTTTGCAGTAGTTGAATCAATTCTTTTTATAATGATAAATAAATAATTTTCATAAACCCATAATGAATATATTTAATTTAGTAATTACGATAAATTATTCATTTTTTTAAAAAAAAAAGACGTAGAAAAAACGCAATGATATTATTTAATTCGTGGCAAAGAAAAGTCAGTAAAAAAAATGTTAAGAGATTATTTTACTGCTCTGAGGCCTTCTTTAAAGCCGAGAGATTTAACAGTTTTAGCAGATTTTCAAGGCATGCTATATAAAATTGGTTCAATTCTGTGTATGTAGGATGAAAAAACAAACGCGTTCTTGTATGGAAAATGTAAGAAAATATTTGTATACAGGTACGGTAAATAACCTACAAAATGAAGAATAACTGTAAGTCCGAACTATACTGCTCAAAAATGAATAGGAATATTGGTTATTTTTTTCTTATCCTATAAATTTTAATTAAATCGATCTTAATTAAATTACTTTTTTATGGGGGGAAAAGACAATAATTTCTATTAAATATTAATGATATTTATAATTAAAAAAAAAAAAAAAAAGCTAGGCCCCATAAATACCACAAAACCTACTAACCTACCAATATCCCTATTCATTTTTGAGCAGTATAGTTTACATTGCTATATACTCTGACATATTTATATTATAAAAAATATGTGTGATTCACACGTTATAATGTTAAATTTGTACAACTCACAAGACAGCAAAAAAAAATCTCACACACATTACATTTTGTTTATTACTCTTACGATAAATACTTGTTTTATATATTTTGTAATAAAGGTAAATTAACTATTAAAATTTTTTTTATTTCATTCAATGAGTAATAACCCTTTGAAACACACTTTAGAACTAGTGAGTTCATAGTTTAAAACTTTTTAAATTACGAAAATATTTCACTATGGCAATTTTTAAGCTCGTGTACAAGAATATTTTCTCATGACTCATTGTGCCGAGCTTTTGTTTAAAAAATTGCCCGTCTTTAAAGCCACTTTTCTATTTTTAATAATATAATTTCACAGTAACGAAGAGTAATTGTCTTATTTTCGGAATAACATGCACATTAATTTGTTCTTATTCACGTTTATGGACAATAAAAACGGAACTGGCTATGGGTGTTTAAAATCATGAACTTTGAAGATTAAAATATTATTTTTAGGATTTATTAGAGATCTCTATTATTATGATTATAAAACTATATATAACTTTCGAGATTTTGCAAAACAATCAGTGACTATCTCTAATTTTACATTCATGAGAAATCTGCATTTGATTTGAAACAGTTATTCGATTACTCAGTTCCAATGCATCTGATGGAAAAATTACATTCAGCATTATTTATAGATCTTTTCGTGATAACTAAAAACCTTGTGTGCGAAAATTTTGTATGAGTAATGGACACGGATATATTTGTTTTTTTTTGCCCTCTTTTAAACCCCTCCTTACGTCCTTAGTCCATTCCGATCAAAAAAGTCCGTCACGCAGGGGCTGCGCAAACTAAGCAGATTTCCCACGTGAAGTTTTATAATAGAGAAATTTCAGAATAGAGAGTCAAACAGTTACGGGAACGGCCCGAACTAGCTCTTGACGGAAACTCACGACTAGACACGAAGTTAGCCGATCTCATCTCAGAAGTTGAAAACAGAAAAATGCAAATATCTCGGTTAATATTCAAGATAAAGAATAAATGTATATAACATTATTTATAGTAAAATTAATTTGTAATAAGATTGAGTCTTTATACTTTTTCGATCCGACGTATAGTAACGGAGATATTTCGAATTTTCGGAAATCCTCCCCTCTAAACCCCCCCTCCCACTGGTCCGATTTCAGCCATTAACGAACTCGATCTTTATTTTTGCATAAAACGTTTAAATATCGAGTTTAGTAACGATCAAACGAAAATTGCGACCACTAGAGCGTTAACAGACAAACATATATATATATATATATATATATATATATATATATATATATATATATATATATATATATATATATATAGATATATAATTTTGAACGGACCTCATTTTCGTCATCTCCTGGGTAGGATCGATGGACATTTGAAGAAATTTTTCGAAACTCGCGTTTCATGAGTACGACCTCAATAGCTGATTTCCCTTAAGGGAAATCTTCTAATAGGAGGTGTACAACTATCCTAACAATCCTAAATATTGTAATTTCAACAATCTATGTTAAGCCCATTTAGTAGATTTCCTTAAAATTCGAAATGTCTCTGTTATTATGCGTAGGATCGAAAATATGTATAGAATCAATCATATTACTTGGTACATATGCTTAGTTATCGTAGCTCCTGTATGACGGATTTTTTGAGTAATGCAAGATAAATTCTCGCCGAAACAAAGTCCAAATGGTTCCAGGGATGTTCAAAATAAATAATTCCGTTGAAATCGGGAAACCGAAAATTTTCGCGAATAAAATACTTGGATGTAATAATAAATACCATACTGTATAAGGAAGGTACTCTGCTAACTGCCAAGCTGAGAACATAAACTTTGTTAACCTGCCTGAAAGAATACCTATGGCAAGAGACAGGTTGTCAATCTTTCTGGCCAAGACGTTACGGACGCAGGGCAATACCAGCTCTAAAGGAATTGCAACGGCCAAGTACACCAAACAGCTTTAGTGTGAAGTAAATGTCTGTCTTACGGGTTTTAGTTAGCAATGGGAGACGATATAGACGTCTCCGTATCGATGCACGTAGAGGTTAATGGTTGTAATTTTTTTAAACTGCAGTTTTAAAATACATAAATAATATTACCTAGTAAAAATGAAATAAATAGAAACACTTGTCATTAGGAAAATTGATCATGAGTTTGAAAGGAAGACTCAACCAGCATCGGCCCAAGACTACATTGGAAAAGACAACTCACCAATATGGACTTGTAAAGCTACTCCCTGAAAAACAAAATTCCCCAGATTGTGCGTAAACAAACACTACCTGGCCATTGGACTGCATAAAAACGGCGTCTTGTAGGAGACTACTCTGAACAGCCTTCGACGGGTTTGGGAATCCCCATATTTGAAAGCACCTGCTTTCGAAACGTGCATCTATTATATATACTCAACTATACGCCAGTAATGACAGTCTCTACCAATAGATTTTAAAGTAGTATTACATATACTGACGGAACTAACCTACTATTCGATATGCTAGATGACAAAATAGGTAAACTCATTAAATTGTTCAACTTTTAAGTACGTACATTAATTAAAACTCACTTTTCCCCTTACCAATAACACTGGAAAGGAGCAGTTTAACAGAATAGTTGTCTTAACAGAAGTTCATGTTGTAAATATACTAACAATTTATATTTAGTTTTGTCCATTATATTTATTTAGTACATTTGTAAAATTTAACTGTAAAAATTTTAATATTTATTTAAACTTGTAAAATTATATTCTAACATTCTAAAAGATGAATCGCCATCGTAGCGACATGGTTCTATTTATGTTGCACATTTGTAACATTTAGCTTTGTAAACATTTTAATATTTATTTAATTTTGTAAAACTATACTCAAAGATGTTAAAAGATGAATCGCCATTGTAGCGGCATCTTAAATAAATAAATTAAGATACCGCCTTAAGGCATTACCAAATATTTTGCTATTTTTTCCCGTCTCTAAACAAAAGAAATATATGAACATGTAGTTAAGAATTAAAGATAAAATATAAAGAAAACATCCAACAAAAATAAAATTTAAAAAAAATGAGATAAAATAACTTAATCATAAATTGGTATATAAAATAAACAAGGAATTAAATTTCAGGGGCTCATAATTCGAAGGAATCGATAGACTAAGCAAACTGGGCTCTTGTTAATTTGGAGAGCTTTTAGAACTAATCCTTTACCGAGGTGGACATAGAGCAGATAGCCGAACTCCTCACAATGAAAATACTTCCCAGCGATGCAGCCTCAAAAATAGAATATTGAGAAATGTTTACCAAAAAATTCAAATATATGTAAATAGCTTGGATTAAACAAAATACAAAGATAAGAAATAACTTCATGTCTGAGACATTCTTGTGTTACAAAATTTTTTGTATTTGATACCTAATGATTGATGCGTGGTAAAAATGTTTATTATTATCAATTTGAAATTCCCGTTTGTAAATAAATATATAAAATAAGTAATTCATTATAAAATAAAACCTAGTCACTTCACATGTTATAATACATCCCAAACAATGCTGAAAGTTATTCTGATTCCAAATTACAGAAAGGGGTATATATTCTTGTTGAGGATGAGAGAGGGTGGCTTGAGAATGCCTAGTAGGGCATGGTTTAGCTTGAAGGAATGGAGACAGGGCAAGTGTATTTTTTAACAGAATGCCTCGTAGGGGTAATAAAGGCAGGCTCTCTCTGGGTTAAGAGCCGCTGGTTTCTACGCTACTCTTCATTTATTTTCAGCCCTTAGCATTGGATGTTCGGGCTACTCACCGCCCCTGCCATAATTGTATATTTCATTCACAAGTTCAGCACATACGGCTCCTGGCATTCTATAGACCGCGCCAGCCTAATAACATTAAGTGTTCTTGCAGATTTGCCTTAGGTGAAATCAGCTGTAGTTGTTGTAGACATGACGCGATTTTCGAAATATTTCTTCACGCTACCTAGAAGAAAAGATAAATGAAGTCCTACATCTAATCGATTTCTTGTTTGTTAGAATATTTGAAAAATATGTTTTGTAAATTTTTCATCTCAGTTTTCTTGATCACTACATTCCTTTGTTGCTCCCCCTCCCCCCCCCAAAAAAAATGTTTGTTTTTAATTACGTGGATATTTTCGTTTATCTCCCGTTTATTTAAGATTCTGTCATTATCTAAAATTTCTATCTCATCAGAGTTTAATTTATGTTTATAAGCCAAAGAGTTATCGCCCAAAAAAGTTCTATTTTCTAAATTATCATTTCTACAATGCCGCTTTAATCTATTCACGCAACGACCCTCCTATATAATATTTGTCAAGAGCAGAACAATTTATGTTATGAACATAGTATTAGGGGCCTTGTCTTTAAAATATTCAGTATGGTAACGAACAATCACAAATTGCGACCGCCAGATCATAAAAGACAAATATGAATGTGTGTGTGTGTGTGTGTGTGTATATATATATATATATATATATATATATATATAGAGAGAGAGAGAGAGAGAGAGAGAGAGAGAGAGGGTGGTGAGAGAGGAGAAGGGGGGGGGGAGAGCGGACGCCGGGAGATCAGTATTAGAGCGTCCGACTTGTAGAATACCTAAGTAAAGCAACATCGAGCATGTTCAGTAGATGAATGAGTGGCCGCGGAGCTAGTAAACCAGTTTGCCGCTAGATCGCGTTGGCGCCGCGGCGGTAGTGAAGTGAAGGAAGTCTAGTGAAAAAAAACAAAAACGTTTTACTCCCCTAGATACTGTTGACTAGCTAACTGGCCATTGATGATATCACCACTGCCCCCCCCATTAGGTTATAGTGAGGCCTGCAATACATGACCTCCTTGGTTAAGCTGTTCGTCGAGTTGATCTCTTACTACGCAAAACTCTGCTAGCGAATCCCTCGAGTCTCTTGAACTCATTACAAAATCACGGCTAGATTGGACCCTGACTAAGAATCAATAGTTGTGGAAGGATTGATCGAGTGGGCAGAGAAAGATTACAATGGAGCCTTGGACAGTGGAGGGAAGTGTATTTTGAAGAGAAGAGATTACTATAGGAGTAATAAAAGTGGGCTGAGGGAGTTAGGGGATGGTTCAGCTGATCTCGGCACTGCGTCCCCTCTTTATTGAATTTAAGGCCGGGGCTGGCTGAGCACCAGGATCCGAGCTAGAGGGGAGATTCTCCCTCAGGAGAACACTAATGACCCACCACCCTTTCTACATAATTATATATAGAACTAATGGCGCTAATTTGGGGGGATCGTCCCCTAAACTATGTTCCTCGAGGTGTCCACCGATAACGGCTCATTATACAAAAGCCAAATCTATCAACCTCATAAAGGAAAAAAAAGTCCGTCACGCAGGGGCTGCGTGAACTAAGCAGATTTCCCACGTGGAGTTATACAATAGAGAAATCTCCATACGAGAGCCAAACAGTTGCGGCAAAGGGCCGAACTAGCTTTTGGCGGGAAACTCACTCGCCCTTTATGCGCCCACATTTAATAAAAATATCTCGGTTAATATTCAAGACAGAGAATAAATGTATAAAACAATATTTATAGTAAATTTAATTTGCAATAAGATTGGTTCTATACAATTTTGTGATCTGACGCATGGTAACTGAGATATTTCGAATTTTCGAAAATCCCCCCTTCCACTGATCCGATTTCAGCCATTAACGAACTTGGATCTGTCTTTTTGCATAAAACGTGTAAATATCGAGTTTGGTAACGATAAAAAAAAAGTGTGACCGCTAGAGCGTTAACAGACAAATATATATATATATATATATATATATATATATATATATATATATATATATATACCTATACGCCTTAAGGGAAATCTGCTAAAAGATGAGAAAATCACAATATATCTGATGGTAAATTATTCAGGTCTTTTAATTTTAAAACTTTTTTACTATTCATTTGAATCATAAATTCATCCGGATTTTAGTATTCAATAAAACATACAATATTACGTTTGTAGGAAATATAAGTTTTTCTAAAAATTATTTAAAATTATGTATGTATTCAGGAGTCTTAAGCGTAGCATTGTATCATGTTTTATCATGGTAAATAAAAGTTGATGGCTCGCGTCACAAGCAGTATTGTTTGGTGAGTACATATACATGGAAGAGAAGGAATTTTGAATGCAGGGAAATGCAATTCAGCTACTGTTCCACAGTACACCTATTAGATCCATCACTGTTGGAACTCTCGGTTTTGGTGGGAGTCCTTGAATTCTTCAACAGTCCCGCGCCCTGTGATCGTCAATTTTACGTTTAGAGACATATAACGTAAATATTCAATAAGCACATACAGACTCTCTCCCCATTATACTCTACGGACTTTCTCATTTCCCACTGTTTTTGGTGGCAAACTTAAATATCAGAAGGACACAAAGAATTTGGGAAGTGCTGAATCTACTCTGGGGATGCTATTTGCCAATAAGATAAGGAAATACCAAGCGTTAGGGCAAACAGTCAACGCTATGTGGATATACTGATGAGGAATACAATTTATATAATATTTATGAAAAGGAATCGTTAATACGAACGAATTCAGTATTATAATTATGGGAAATCTCCTAGCAGGAGGGATAAACATTTGTTGAAAGTATAAATTAGAAAAATAAATTATTTAAAAAATATTTTTAAGTTAACAACAAATTTTACCGCTTTTGGTATTTATTTTTCTTTCTTTAGAACCCCACTTATTGTGTGTTTTTTTGTGTATCTGTGAACGTACAGTAGATAATAAAAGTCCGTCACGCAGGGGCTGCGTAAACTAAGTAGATTCCCCACGTAAAGTTATACAATAGAAAAATCACTATACGAGTGCCGAAAATTTACGGAAACGGCCGAACTAGCTTTTGGCGGGAAACTCACTCATCCGTTATCGGCCCACATATAATAAAAATGTCAATATCTCGGTTAATATTCAAGATAGAGAATAAATGTATACACAATATTTAAAGTAAATTTAATTTGCAATAAGATTGATTCTATACAATTTTTCGATCCGACGTATAGTAACGGAGATATTTCGAATTTTCGAAAATCCCCCCTCTAACCCCCCCCCCCTCCCACTGGTCCGATTTCAGCCATTAACGATCTTGATCTGTCTTTTTACATAAAACGTTTAAATATCGAGTTTGGTTACGATCAAACAAAAATTGTGACCGCTAGAGCGTTAACAGACAAATATATATATATATATATATATATATATATATATATATATATATATATATAATTTTGAACGGACCTAATTTTCATAGCCTAGGTAGGATCGATGGACATCTGAAGAAATTTTTCGAAAATCGCGTCATGAGTACGACCTCAATAGCTGATTTCCCTTAAGGGAAATCTGCTAACATTCTCCATAACATGGTATTGCTGATTAAGTAACGAACAAAACACTGTATTGAAATTCCCATTGAATTCTACAGATTTAATGCATTTTTATTAATAAAATTAATTCTGAATAGTGATTGGGCAATCATAAAATCAGCAGCTGGTAATTGATAATAATAAAAGTTAAGGTCATTGGTTAGAATGCATGCTCTGAGTCTAATTAAATATAAAAAAATATTCCACACAAGAGCTTTTAATAAGAGGACAAATGCAATTCCGGGCCGGAGGGCAATTATTACTCTTTATTTGAGCCGAAGAGCCAAATGCAATTAGTACCAGCTAATACTCCATTTTAAGCTCGCTGTATTGTTTGCCTTGTTATCAAGAGCCTGTATTTCCAAATACATCCGACCATGCCTAGATAATCAAATGCCAGTCCTGCTATCAATAAAACGAATCATCCTCTGTTCCCTTGATCTCAAAATTATCTTCTATTAAGGCTTCATAGTCCAATCGAATTTTCTATAGCACTACCCTTTATGCGATTAATTGCGGGACACTCGGAGTTTCTCTTCAGTCTTTTCATTTGATCGTAAAATAATATAGATTTTCGGGAAAATCGTTATTTTCATTTTGAACCAAGTCCAGAAATACGTCATTTAATTCAACACAATATTATGCATATATTATTTTTTATAATATTATACAGAATTTCTATTACAATATTAAAATCTATCAGTTCTAGGTTAGCCGTTGGTAGAATCAACCAATCACTCAAGATGTAACTTTCACTGAGCGCGTTCGTTATTTTTTGTTTGCTCCCTGCTCCACCTCTACTAAAATTGCACGGAAGAAGGAAACCAATGGTGCCCAAAACTGTCAGCGTAAAAAATAAATAAACTCCTATATCTGAAGAATTGAGAATTTATAGCCGATACAGAACCAGCCTCTACTATCATAATACTGAAATATTTATGTATAAAACTTTTTTTTTAAGTTACAATAACTTATTAGGTGACTAGATGAAAGTTCAAAAAGTCCCTACTGTCTGCCTGCGTAATCTAAGCAAATTTCCTCTGCGCAGGATGATACACTGGTGATCTCATCTCACCGTACTTTCTCTGTTTACAATTAAAAACCCTATGAATAGAAGCGGGGGTTACTGAAAGGTGAAAACAAGGAAGTAAGACTAGCTATCTTAATAGTTACAAGAAAATATATCTAAGAACAATTGTAGAGCAAAACTAGTTTAACAAGTTGTTTACAAACAATTTTTCGACCCGACACATATATTTTGGCATTGCGAATTTTCTTTCCTTCTAAGAAGAAGCCTATGAATTTAAAACTGAACATGAGATTTGTTATTGATTTAGAATTGATCGGCAATCGTTTAAATAGAAGTAGACGATGAAAATTAAAAACTACAAATGCCTCTGTTAATATTAAAATTGGAGAAAAAACGAATATAAGAACATAGAATTATAACATACTATATTTCTAACAAGGTGATCCTATTTTCTTCCGTTCCCTGACAAAATAATGGAAATATTTCGATTTTTTTTTAATTCTCTCCCTTCTCTAAAACTCCCTTGACTGATGAAAACAATATTTGTTCTTTATTCTTGATATATATATATATATATATATATATAATAAATTATTACAAACCTCATTTTTCATAATAAATTAATTCTGAGAACGCTTTTTGATATGTTGGATGCTTTTAGAAGTCGAAATTATTTTGTATTCATTCAGAATACCTTTGTGTTTTTTCGTTTTAAATACTTATTTATTTCAGAATCCATTCTTTTCCAAAGCCGAAAACTAAAAAATGCAAATATCTCGGTTAATAATCAAGATAGTGAAAAAATGTACATAACAACATTTATAGAACATTACGTTTGAAAAATGATTCGTTCTATAACATATTTCGATCCGAAGCATAACAATGGGGATATTAAGGATTTTCGAAATTCACTCCCTCTAACCCCCCCCCCCTCATCTTGTCCGACTTCAGCCGGAAGTTAACGAACTTGATCTTTCTTTTTACTTAAAACGATTATATATCAAATTTGGTAACGATAAGACAAAAATCGAATCTATGTGTGTGTGTGTGTGTGTATATATATATATATATATATATATATATATATATATATATATATATATACACACACACCTCATTTTCGTCTTGTCCTAGGTAGGATCGATGGACATTTGAAGAAAAATTGCGAAAATCGCGTCAGGAGTACGACCTCAATAGCTGATTTCCCTTAAGGGAAATCTGTTAATAGTGA
The DNA here is from genome assembly GCA_019009955.1 of Riptortus pedestris. Lineage (NCBI taxonomy): Eukaryota > Metazoa > Arthropoda > Insecta > Hemiptera > Alydidae > Riptortus > Riptortus pedestris. Next base: position 35,805,914 of record CM032233.1, read on the forward strand.
AACTTTTCGACCGGATAAAACAATACATTCCGAGAGAATAAACGTTTGTATTAAGCGGGCTTCGGCCTGCATAAGCAGTTATGATCGGCTTAAATATATTTGTCACGTAGTTGTAATAACAAACATTCTATTATCGTTGTTATTACTTTAATTTAAGTCTGGAAAGTGGGAGGGGGGGGGGGAGAAACCTCCCAGCTGGAGTAGAGGCTAATTCGAGACAGTAGTATCGTATACGGTCTCTCAAATTAGTGCCATTAGTTGTGTGTACCCCTCATGGGAGCAGTTAGGAAGAGGGTCTCAGCCCGACTCCTAGGATCGGGTGATTAGGGAAGCAGACCCCCCACCCCCAGACAATAGCCCCATTCCACTCATATTAGAACTGAACTTGTTAACTCTATTCATAGATGGCACGCTTCTCTCTAATACGACAATTACACTAATTCTTATCCCCTTCAATTTAATCCTATCCCTTTTCGACTATTGTTAGTTTAACTATTCATTCATATGCCAATGTATAGCTTCACTGTAGTTAGCTTTTTGCAAATTTCACTCGAGTTGTACTCGTGATGCAATTTCTCACATGTTCCTTTAAACCTCCACCGATCCTATCCAGTAGTTGACGAAAATGAGAACGGGAATTATTATTATATATAATATATAGCTCAACACAAAAACACATGTAACAAAAAGACAGACATTGACAAACTCAGCACCATATACTGTAACATATTACCATAAACACACCTCAACACTATACAATATTCACACGCACACCATACTCATAAACATATTCACATGCATAACATTCTTGCACCCTCATAACACCACAACATATATAATATTCATGTAATAATTAATATTGATAGTTATAGTCATAATCCAATAGTAGCATTAATACACTACGATAACAATTGTAATAGTAAACAATAATAGTTGTAACATAATAAAATAAAAATAACATAATAGCTTTAATAAAAAATATGACAGTAGTTGTTGTGTATTTACAAGCCCTTCGGCCTTACCCGCTAACGGCTTGTAAATATTATGAGAGAGGTGCTGGTTCATGTAAATTTTGTATGTGTGATTTGATACCGGAGGACCATGATTTATAAAACGGTTATTACCATTAATAGTATATTGAATAATTACAAGATATCCGGCCCGAATCGGACCAAACTATGTATTTCTATGTTGAATAATTACAAGATATTGTGGGATGGGCTATTGCAGGGCATATATGTGTTAGTGAGTTAGTATGTACATTACTTCAAGGGATACTGTTGATATGGTGATACTGTCCTGGATGCTGCTATGGTGTTCTCCCTCTTCCTCTCTCCATCCTGTTCTCCCCCTGGATGCTCCTTCCTTTACTCACTCATGCTGGAAGATCTAAAGAAAGGGTGTGAGAAAAAGCTAAAACTTCTGCTGCACATGGGAGGCTCTGCTCTCTCCTCTCCTGTCCTACTCACTCTACTGTCCCAGCCTGTCTTCCTTATCTCTTGCACTTTGAACCCAAGGAGCCCTCTCAGGTTGTGATTTGAAAGGTAGGCTATAGAGGTCAGCACTCTTCAGGGGACATCCTTGGTTGGTCTAGTTGCTAACAGATGGGGCTGGCATAGTTTAATTAGCGCTTCAATTTTAAATTGAACAGTTGTAATAACACACAACAATAGTTGTAACATAATATAATAGCTGTGTATAATAATTATATACAGTTCAACAAACAAAAGACAATAAACTATAGACATGCCTAATTGATATACAAAGACATAAAGCTGTGACCATGTAAACAGACCAAGGAAGGTTAGAACCAGTGTTCCTAATGAAACCACAAGTGCAATACATAATGTACAATAGTTTTTAAGTATTTAAGTCTTGGTAAGTAGAAATAACATGAACACCATCTGTTACACTGTAGTTTAATAACAATGTGCAATGTATATAAAGCAGAACCTGTTTTTACAGTCTTGAAGAAGAGAAAATAAATATTCTCGAAATATTGGCATAAACTAATAATTTTTTTCACCATCACTGACCAAAACTACAAGAAACAACAACAATACCATATATATATATATATATATATATATATATATATATATGCACGCACACAATATACACACATATTTATGAAAGTGATTAATAGAAATTTAAAATAAATAGTTCAGTGTGTCGTCAAATAATATTTCAAACAGGTATGTTAAATATAATTTCTTAAAATTGAACAATATTAAGAATTACAGATTCTCACAATAATAAGTAGATTTCCTGCAGCGTTTGTCATCTGGCCACTAATCAATCATTTTCTAGACAGTCTGTTTAAGTACAAGCCATTGGGCTAGAGGAAATGTTTGTTTGATCCAACCAAACTCGATGTTTAAACTTTCTACGTAAAAGAAAAAGCTCAACTTGTTTCATAAATGAATTCAGACTTGGGGAGGAGGGGATATGGAAAATTTATAATATCTCCGTTATTATGAGTAGGATCAAAAGGTTTTTTTTATTAACAATCTTGTTACAAATTTAATTCTCTATTAATGTCGTTCTATAGTTTTTTTTTCTATCCTAATTTGTAACTGAGTTATTTACATTTTTTTAGTTTTTAAGTAAGACCTACTCCTATTCATCTCCTATAAGCTGATATATCATGGAACATGCTACAAGGATGTAATAATCAAATAAAGCATTTAACCAATTTTATTTATAGACACCTAAGTTCATCATGGCTTGAAAATAAATCTTGGTCCATTTCTTTATGCGGCACTCAGCAGACATTAATTTTAATGCAGTAACAAAAGGATGAAAAAAATCTATAAATAAAAAAGTTATAAAATATCTTTTGTCTTATCACTTCTTCTTCAACTCTAAATGGAAAAAACTTTCTTTTTTTTTCCTTCTGTTGTAAAGTGCAAAGTTTTCAAAATATGCTGTTAAGAATTAAGTTTATTTGGAGATTGGGGGAGCAAGGGGGAGGGTGGTGGTGGAATGACAGCAAGATTTCTAATTTGAAGAGATAGGGCTGGTCCTATGGAAAATCTCCATCCACTTCTCTAGTCTCGTTCCCTAAACCTAAGCAGGAACCCTCGCCCCTACCTAAGCCCCTCTCATTCCAACTTCTGATGAAGGGAAAATAAAACGATTATCGCAACTTGCAATTTTCCCCTCCTCCTTTTCCTCCTAGCCTCTTCCGCTTTATCGCCTTCTTATATCAAAACCTCCCTTGCCGTATCTCTTGCCTCGCTCTAGTGGGTCGTTATCACTCTGGGCGGCCCTTGCCCTTCTAACATTGTCAGGCCCCCCTTTCCTTTTTTAGCGTGTTTCCTGCCTAAAGCAAATTTAAGCTGGGGTCTGATGATGCGCTTTGTCAAAAATATCTCTGAATCTTAGTTTGAATTATTATGTAAATGAATGATACGAAATAAAATGAAGACCTTAGAATAAGTGATCAATGAGCAAGTGAAACTAAAACATTAATTGATTGCATGTTTAAAAAAATCAGATGTGGTTGCCAAAAAAATTCCTTTTACTCAGACTAAATTTAAAATAAAATAAAACGCAATCTCCGTTCCAATACATCTGACTTTGTATAATAAGAAAAAAATCATGCCCTATAGAAATTGTCTATCTGTAATACGTGCTAAAACATATGACATTTTTATTTTCGACCTTCTTTAACCCCTCTTCTCTTAATCGATTTCAGTCAAAAGTGGAAGTGCATATAATAAATCGTTTGAACAATCACAAATATAATATTTCAATATTCTAAGATTTGCCGTTTTTTTAGTTATTCGAGACACACACACTTGTCATGCAGGAACTTGTCAATTTTGCGGGGGCGGGGAAGGCTGAATCTCAAAATATTTGCGAACATCATTCACTTCGTACACGGAAGTATAAAAAAAAAATCTATAAAGCCGTGTTGGTGTGTAACGTGCAGTTAAACCAGGCTATACTGTATTACAGGAACCATGCAAATTTACTCTAGGAATAAAAAAAACAAACGAGTGTAAGGAGTAAAGGGTACACCATAATAATTGGAGAAGTTTTCTTCTCAGAGATGGCAGAAATTCACATACCTGTAAATATATGATAAAACTCATCTCTTAGATCAGCCTGGAGGATTTTTTAAATTTCTATTTATTTGATTTGGCCACATATACAAACATTTCAAGCAAATCAATAACTTGAATATCCTGAGGTTAGGAAACGTTCCCTTACATCTCCGCTAAATGAGCTTTTGACATGATTTTTTGTTTGTTTGTGTATCTGATGCTATGTATCAACAAGATAGACTTTAGAGACCTAAGATTCAATTTGCGAGTCGGGTAATCGGGAATGCACTCAGAAGACATTGAGCCAATCAGATTTGGGTGTCCACGAAAGCGGGCATGGAATTTCTGGTAACCTAACTTTTTTATACAATTGTACGAATGGGATCCTTAGATCGTTGTAGAGAGTTAAGTTGGATACGTAAAATAGTGCGTTGGTAATTGTGCCCATGTTTTCTGATAATTAAATTCGAATTTCGTGAACGAAAGTGCATATGAGAAAAAACACTGTACAATAAGGCGTAATGCAAAAAAGAAAATATAATTTCTTCACTTGAACAGCTTTCGAAAGTAAAGAAAACATGTGTGATATGCAACAAGTGGTTTCCAACTAAAAGATATCACGACAAAAGAGAAAAATGAGTGACTGGGAACAGCTGAAAGTATAAGATAGGGCAGCCTGCATGAAGAAAGCAGATATGAGCCTAGACTTATTTAAATGTAAATTTTTACAAAACATGTAAATAACCTAATGGGGGGGAGGATATATATTATAGTAGATCATATTATAATAATTAGTTTCAATAAAAATATATGTATAATTAAAAGTCAATACTTTATCCTTGAATAATTATTTCTTAATAGTTTATTCTTATCGGGATTGAAAGAATGAACCATAAACAACAAGAAATATTAAGTGCATATCATAAAAATAGAAGTATCGATCCTCTGACGTACAGGTACACACACAACTAGATTATTTTGACTCCGTTATTCTCGGCAGCAGCATGTATACGTATATATATCTTCACTGACGTGTACAAAAGCATATTTAGCTACTGAGAGCTTGTTATTTTGTCCTAAATAAATGTTAAAATCCTCCTTTTTGACGAGAGATACTGAACACTTGATAGAGCCTTTTTATTTTGTCCTACAAATGTTTCTGGACAGGTGTTTCTGGTCAAAATTGGCCCAGAAAAGTGGGACTTCAAGGAATTAGTGAAATATAAAAACTAACTTAAAGAAGTACCTAACTGAATTTTAGCGGACTGTGTCTATGCTCTCTTGTTTCTAGAATACATATACTCAGCATAAATATTAATATCTAAAGTAAGACCTATTAGCCATCTGAGGCCATCAGTATGTCATTCGCAACTGCATTTGGGCCTGCATAAATTTGTCAAAGATCTAAATATCTTCTGCAGATTTTTTTTTATTAATATTATTTTAGGTTGAGCTCACATTCTTATCAGAGACTCTCTAGTTATAGATCTGGCGGGTATTGATTTCCAATTAGTGGCAGGGGGAAGGATGTAAGAGTCTTCTATTTTTATTTACTGAAAATAAGAGTTTTGTTCCCCGTGTGATGTTTAACTTCTATTCTCGTCCCCCATCCTCTCTCCCGCCCTCTTTCTCCTCAGACCACTTCCCTCCCTTTCTCTTATTAACCCTTCTTTACTTTCCCTCATTTTTTTTTCCTTTTTCATTTAACTGTTGGTATCATAAATGTCTTCCAAAGCTGGAACAGGGTAAACTAACGCGAATCACTAGATTTAATTAAGATTTGTCATTTAAATTAATTCTAGGATCCACTTTGCGAAGTGCCGTAATTCAATGGAATTTATGAGATGAACTGATACAGCAAGGACTGGCTAGCAGGGCCGTTTTACAAGTTGTAATGGAATTCCAGCCGACCTGCATATCTTTCAGTCGATTCAGCTTATAATGGCTTTCCTTCCTAGCTATATGACAGCACAATTTTCATTAACATTTTACTTAAATGAACCATCATAAAGTACAAAACAAACCGCTAGTTAACGTCTTTCTCTTTGTGTTCGTTAACATCTCCTGGATATTTATACTTCATTCTCGTCCGATGTATTTAGACAGGAATACACCAGTTTCCACTTTTGTAAGTCATAATAAACGTTTCTTAAATATCAAAAACATTAAATTGGTAATAATTCTTGAGCTTCTCCTTTATCATCATTAATATTTTTTGCAAAATCTTTTAGTGAATAGGTAGCCAATTTTGGTAATTCAACCTATAAACACATGAAATGTCCGTGGAAAGTAAACCATTGTTTCTTCCTTTTTAAAATCGAAATTATGAGGAATCTAGCAGAACTAAAAGTTACTTTCGTTAATGGCTGAAAATGGACCAGAAAATGTAATTCTCAAACGGATCAAATATTTTTACGAACATTTTCTGCTAAAACGCTCTTTTCCAAAATATTCTTTTATTACATTTCTTTTAGATTAATTAAAATGGGAGTTATTTGTATTTATTAGATTTCAGCTTTGGTATACTCCCATTTCTACTAATATTAATTTGATTGTCGTAATAATCTTTTATACCGTTTTTTGTGGCATCTGTAGTATAACTACCAAATTCAATAAACTAAGTAGTTAGTCATGAATAAATTGCCAATTAGAATGCTATTTCTTTTATAAATATAATAATACTGACCAAAGCTTCACTTCTTTTGGCCTTCAACCACAGAGGCAATTAATACTAATATTGCAATTTAAAATTCCCGAATCGAATGAAAACTCCCTCTAGTTTTTTTTTTGTTTTGTTTACCTTTTTCAATTAATCCTATGACTGTAGGTGCCTTCAAGAGAATGTATAATTCTTCCACAAACATGCGTTTTTAGGAGGCATTTTTATACTCTTTAAAGCATTGGCTGGCCTGACGATACAATATTTTCATTGCATTATTTTATCAAATAGCCTCTTCCTTTAACGTGCTAAAAAAGAAGTAAAATTTTGCTGAAAATGGCCTATTTGGCCACCAAGAGGAAGCTGTATCTCGATTAAGGTGCTTCCTTGAACGCCAAAATTTTAGATATGGAACATTGCAATTCTTTTCTTTTTCCGAAACTGTAAAGGTTGTTATTTATTTCAAGAAGAAGAAGAGTTAAATACAACCGACTTCTGAGTAACTGATGAAAGTTTGACATCTCAAGCAATGAACAATGAGATTAAAACATTTATTTTATTTACGATGAGCATGCATGGAAAAGCGGAAACCTGGCCTCTCAATGATTATTCATCACGCTGAGGCCACAAATGGAAACTGAAAACAAATCCTAAGCAAATAAGGAGGGGGTGGGGGCTCACTAGAACAAAATAGGACGTCTGTATAATTAGGGTTCACAATGTTGGGCACGCCTCTACTGGGCAAACACACCCCATACTCCCTGCCCTCGAAAGCCCTTTCAGGGATTACATACACCTACCGACTTCTGAAGAATTTCATCCTATATGCCAGTATACTTCAACCCACCGTTGTGCGGTATATCATCGTATTTTGTTTGGCCATTCATGTTCTTGCATTAATTCTATTCTCCAGAAACAGGACTTTAGTATTAATTCCGTTCTCCCATAAAAAATGCGCAGCTGCATTTAAATCATTCATCTAATGATACTGTTTAATTAATGATATTCATTAATAAACGAGTTGTTCTTCTCTAAGCCAAACCAAACTTCGTCAAAATATTAAAAAAGTCCGCACGCAGGGCTGCGTAAACTAAGCAGATTTCCAACGTAAAGTTATACAATAGAGAAATCTCCATACGAGTGTCGTAGTGTTACGGAAACGGCGGAACTAGCTTTTCCCGGGAAACTCACTCTTGTCCGTTACTCGCCCACATTTAATAAAAATGCAAATATCTCGGTTAATATTCAAGATAAAGAATAAATGTATATAACAGTATTTATAGTAAATTTTATTTGCGATTGATTCTATACGATTTTTCGATCCAACGTATAGTAACGGAGATACAGTGGAGCGTATATTATCCGAACGTTCGATTATCGGAACCTTTTTTTTTTTATTTTTTTTTAATGTGTAATTTTAATTAAACTGATCATTTAATTTACTTATTGGTATGTTATAATTATTGTTACTTTGAATACAATTAATCAAATATAAAATTATTTTTCACGTAACGTCTATAACGGAAGCCATCATTAATTATTTCTCAGAAACTGATTCGTTACATATTTGTATCTGGTTCAATGTGTGTTCAATGAAATTAGACGTTGAATACCCATTGGTTTACTTAGAACTGTATACACTACCTAATTTGTTCATTGCATTAGATTCTGTGAAACCCTTTCCGTTCATATAACTGGTTGTGGATAGCTTACTTTCAGTTTCAACCCGTTCTTTGCGAGGTGTACACTGTATTTGTATTGTACATGTAGCTCAATTAGACAACTTATACATATGTCTGTATGTATTTCATAACACTCGTTTCTTCACTATGATCATACGAAGTTGCTTTAGATCTTCCTTTTCCTTATTATTTATAAGAAAATAAATAAAAATTTTGATTATCCGAACTTTTGATTATCCGAACCACCTCTGACAACATTAGTTCGGATAATCGACGCTCTACTGTATTTCGAATTTTCGAAAATCGCTCAGCTAAACCACCCCCCCCCCTCCCACTGCTCCGATTTGGTTACAACCAACAAAAAGTGCTACCGCTAGAGCGTTAACAGACACACACACACACACACACACACACACATATATATATATATATATATATATATATATATATATATATATATATATATATATAATTTTGAACGGACCACACAATGCTGAGTGGGGACCAGGGAAATAGATACGATGCCCAGCTTCGAAGACGTGTAACCGCACAGCTAAAATGTAGCGTGCAATCCAGGACTTTAAATTCTACCACTTAACATTCGTATGGTAAACATGCTCGTCCTGCGCAGCCTCTGTGAGACTGATTTTACTAAGTATTTAATTACTTAAATTTTTAAGAATCTCATTTCCAGAAATGAATAGTGCATTAGGAAAAGTATCCCTATTGCATATTCAGGGTCAGTTGATAGGGTTTAACCTAGAGCTTTAGTACGAGCAGTGAAGTGTGTAATCCACTTGTCCTCTCATATAAATTTCAAGATTTGCCATATATTTAAATATATTTATTTATATATAAAAATAAATATCTATATATATACACACACACACACACACACACACACACACACACATATATATTCTAGCTCAGATACCCGGCTTCGCCCGGGAATTGATTTGAGGCTGAATGGTGATGGTCTTTTTTTTGGCAAGGCTTTACTTTGCACAATATATTGACATTTACCCGTCCCAGTGTTCAGAGGTAATACCCGTCGTTTCTGTGGATTTGTTAGTAATAAAATTAATTTTTAATGTAAAACTTCACTGTCCTCCATATTGTCATATTTCCCGTTTCCTGTGCTTTATGCATAGATTTAAATTATTAAGGACAAAATATTATAATTTGAATTCATTTTTCCGGGTGCTCTAAATAACAAAATAAACAACTTTTGTTATGTGCATATTTGCCGAAATCCCAATAGGAAACGAAATATCACTATTTTTAATTTCAGGCCTCCCTTATAACCCCCACTCCTGCCCGTCCCTAGAAATGTTAGTATGGCTTATTATAAGGAAGGCGTTAGTGCTAATACACATACCGAGTTTTAATTCGTTCGGTTTAGTCTTTTGTGCCAAATAATATTGTTGACTCCCGCTATAATTTTTATCGTATAACACATTTACACTTCGGTATACGGCGAAATTGTATATAACAAAAGTTACTCTAAATAACAAAATAAACAACTTTTGTTATGTGCATATTTACCGAAAAACCAATACAAAACAAAATATCGCTATTTTTAATTTCAGGCCTCCCTTATAACCCCCACTCCTGTTCGTCTCAGAGAAAATTAATATAGCCCAAAGTCTAAGTTGGGTTAGTAGTAATATAAATACCAAGTTTCATAAAATTCGGTTCAGCCGTTTATGCGTGAAAAGGTAACAAACAAATAAACAAACAAACAAACAAACAGACACCAAAGAAACAAAATGCAGTTATGGTGTCTGTGACATGTGAAACGAAAAGTTATCGTGAAATTTCGCGAAAAAAATCGATGTACAGACAGAGGTTACAATTATATATATATATATATATATATATATATATATAGATATATACATACATATTTGTTTTATACAGCGAAATAAAATTTAAAGGTCTAGGTCCTAGGTGGTGTACATTACAAAACATAACATTTTTTGGAGGTATGACCTCCTCAATTAAAGAAAGTCTGTCACGTAGGGGTTGCGCAAACTAAGCAGATTTCCCACGTGAAGTTTTACAATAGAGGAATTCCACGGGAGCTGAACAGTTACGGAAACGGACGGCCTAGCTATTGACGGCAGTTCACGACTAGAACCGAGAAGTTAGCCGATCTCAGCCGATCCGTTTTCCACATAAACTTAATAAAACATATCTCGGTTAATATTCAAGCTAGAGAATAAATGTACGTAACAATATTTATAGTAAATTTAATTTGCAATAAGATTGATTCTATACAATGTTTCGATCCGACGTATAGTGCCGGAGATATTTCGAGTTTTCGAAAATCCTCCCCTCTAAAACCCCCTCCCACTGGTCCGATTTCATCCATGAACGAACTGAATTATATATATATATATATATATATATATATATATTCTTCCACTTCTTTATACAATCTTAACATGTGGTTAATGAGATGGGGTGGAGGAAGTATAATCTAGAATAATTAAAATTAATAAATGAAGGACAATATAAAAATCAATAAATGAAATAATAGGATAACTAAAATATAACAATATTTATACCAAATTTCATTTGCAATAAGATTGAATCTATACAATTTTTCGATCCGACGTACAGTAACGGAGATATTTCGAATTTTCAAAAATCCCCCCTCTCACACTGGTCGTATTTCAGCCATTAATGAACGTGATCTTTTGTTTTTACATAAAACGATTAAATGCAAAATATTTTGTAACGATCGAAGAAAAATTGTGACCACCAGAGCGTTAACAGACAAATATATATATATATATATATATATATATATATATATATATATATATATATATATATATAATTTTGAACGGACCTCATTTTCGTCATCTCCTGGGTAGGATCGATGGACATTTGAAGAATTTTTTCGAAAATCGCGTCATGAGTGCGACCTCAATAGCTGTTTCCTCTTAAGGGAAATCTGCTAATAAAATTAAATAAAATGAACCATGAATGTACAAATATATTGAAAAAATGAAATCTCGGTCCTTAATTTAATACTTTTTACTGTAGTTTGGGAACTCAAAAATCGTGATACGTTAAGGGAAATTTCATTGTTTTTTATTAAAAAGTCAGTCACATTTTCATAACTAATAATTGACTTTCTCTGTCATTTTTCCTGTTACTTGAGTTCTCTCATTCGAAAAATTATTTTCATATTTGCCGGATTGTATAATTGTTTTAGATTTCAGTCACTTGTCAACCCCCACTTGTACATATACAGTTTTCATTTAAAGCAACTGTATCAATAAACATCTCGTACCCAGCTTAAATTTCGACCACGGTTTTGAAGAATGTGGTATGACGTCAAATATCACAGCAGCTGGGAAATCTGCTTGTTTTACTCAGCATACCCCTTAGAATATTTTATATATATACGTGGGTGGTACCCAATGAATGTACATTTAGAAAGTAATTGCGGAAGAGAATGTTAATTACTGAAATAGTGAATCTATTGTAAACAGGGTGAGTATACATTATGGGTAAGTGTCAACAATGACATTGTGGAATAATTGACACGAGGCTTGATTAGTGCCAGCAAATATATGCCTGTTCTAGTTGTATTCCTTCTCCAAGGTTAGCTAGTCAAACAACACCATCATCACACTATGACTAATTTTTTATGTGCTCCGCAACATTGATTAAATTTCCAATTATCTCTCAGGGCAGCATTGGAAATGACTCATGGCGCTGTGTTTCTACGGCGCTACATTCTTTACGAGGCCCCTACTGGCATTGCATTTCCTTGTTAGCAGATTTCCCTTAAGGGAAATCAGCTATTGAGGTCGTACTCATGACACGATTTTCAAAAAATTTCTTCAAATGTCCATCGATCCTACCCAGGAGATGACGAAAATGAGGTCCGTTCAAAATTATATATATATATATATATATATATATATATATATATATATATATACATATATATATATATTTGTCTGTTAACGTTCTAGCGGTCGCAATTTTTGTTTGATCGTTACGAAACTCGATATTTAACCGTTTTATGTAAAAAGACAGATCAAGTTCGTTAATGGCTGAAATCGGACCAGAGGGAGCGGGGTTTAGAAGGGGATTTTCGAAAATTCAAAATATCTCCGTTATTATGCATAGGATCGAAAAATTGTATAGAACCAATCTTATTGCAAATTAAATTTACTATAAATATTGTTATATACATTTATTCTCTATCTTGATTATTAACCGAGATATTTGCATTTTTATGAAGTCTGTGGTCGGGTATAGTTCGGATTAGATCGGCCATTTTCGTCATTGCTCGGCTCAGGTGGAAGCTTCTTCTAACCTTACCTGTCGTTTCTAATCTTATCTTACCTTCGTTACTTTGTGAGATTTATGCATATACGTTCTGATCATCCACCCCCCCCCTTCTTCAGTTCTTGGACTACTAAAATTTGAGTTATTAAAATATAAATTATTCTTACAATTCAGAAGCCGTTTCAGTTGGGAATTTATTTTAATTAACTGAAAGATTTCTCATTATTTAATCACGGTGGTATTGTGGTACCAGTATGCAGATTTCTCTATTGTAAAATTTCACAGGGGAAATCTGCTTAGTTTACGCAGCCCCTGCGTGACGGACTTTTATTTTTGTCTTGTAACTTACTCTGATGTTAACGCTGTCATTCCCCATAGTCCTATACCTAGAGGAAAACATATATTGAGATGGTACAATATTAATATTTTATAATATTTTTATATTATAATACTTTTTAGCTAGGTTAGCTAGTCATATTTCCTGCGTCCTCAGGGCTTTGTTTGAGAATGAAGAGTCTTGTTTTTATGCAGGTGTATATATTTGTTTATGACGAAGTCATCCCTTATAAATATCTTCGGATACTTTATCCCTAATTCTTTTCATTATGATTTCGTCTTTCTTTTTTGTGGTCTTCAGTCTTGGTGGAAAGATCGGCTTCCAATGTTTGCTTAACCCTTATTAATCTTCTCTGTTCATGTTATTTTAGTATTTTACTATCTCTATTGCTTCTTGTACGATTCTTTCGTGGGCTTCATCATATATGATGTAGGCTTCACGAAATTTTATTTCCGGTTAAAGTGTCCTATGATACCTGGTAGGAACTGGAACAGATTTCCTCCAACACTCACTACTAATCTGCCATAAACTATACTCCTCTTTTCCTATAATAAGAAGCCTTTATAAATTAATAAAAGTTAAAACTTATACTGGGCATGTGAAGTTTAGTGGCTCAGCAGCCCGAAGTGACAATTCCATTAGTATAAGTGGGGATTTCCTGAAGACTGGAAACTAAAAAGTCCACTTTTATGGGATAATATTCAAAATATTTTTTAACATAAAACAATAAGAAAGCCGTTCAAATTTTAATTATACCACATACAATTAGAAAGAAAGCTTTGGAAGCGAATGAAAGTGACGGGGAATTGACATCGCTGATCGGAGAATTATTAGTTTTCAGATTTTATGGGTCTGATTTGACTTCAATTTATCGCTATAGGAGCTAGTTGTTTTTTAAGGCGTTGGAAATAAGTATATATTACCAGTGGTAAGCTTGATAAAAAAGAATCCTCAAACAATAAATCGCTATTTACTTTCGGTTTTAAATTTTTATTTGTAATTGATCATTTATTTAGTTAAACCGTCGTTAACATCCTCAAGTACTATTTTAATATACATTGGATGAGAAGTATGTAAAATTAAAATTAATCTTTTCTCCTTAAACATTCTTCATATGATTCGACATTGAAATGACCTCATCCCTCCTTAACCCTTAATTGGTCAGTGTATCCTACAGGATACTTGGTTTTCAAGGAATTTTAGTTTGAATTGTGTCGCTTCAATCAGCTCCCCCTCTTTTCCCGTTAAACCATTACACCCTTCCACCTGTTCCCCAATCAGTTTTTCTGTGGTTCACAGTGTATAAACATCGACTTATAGCCTTTCACAACAACCACCTCAACTTTAACCTCGATATGGCGTCCGGCTCGAATTGGGTAAGTTTGCATTGAGTTATTTATTAAATTTTTCAATAATTCATGGTTTATAAATTATGGTTATTGTGTATTATTATATCTAATCTATTATTTAAAAAAAAGTTGATCGATTAACTTGATATTTCCGCCAAACATTCTATTTTATTTATTGTATCTTGTGAGATACACTGTCCATTTAGCAGATTGCAATGACCGTGATCCAACCGGTTCTTTTGATCAAGTTTTTTATTTAATAGTGTGCAGTAATTTATGTCATAGTGTGACTTTTTGTATGATTTGGGCGTGTTATATTTTAGGGCAGTCGATTTTCCTCAAGAGGAGCATATTTATTATCTTTGGTTCCTCGGCAAAACGCAGATTCCGGTGATGAGGAAGAGGACAAAGAAGAAGAAATTCAAAACGTTTTTCGTGACAACGAAATTATTCAACAAACGGCCGAATTTTTAGACGTTTTTGTTGAAGAACATCTTGACTGCGAGGAAGCAGCTTCCGAAGTTGTGCCAGATGAACCAATGGCTGTCACTTCACAAACAAAATTGAATTTGGCTGATATTCTTTCAAGTGAACATTTGCCAGTTCATATTCGTTAGTTAGTTCATTGTATTATACAATATTTTCATCTTAAAATGTATATTAAAGAATTTTTTTACAACAACTTCAATTGAGTTTCATTTCCGTCCACCATTCTTTCTATACCGGCTTATTGGACAATGTATCCTAGAAGATACATCATTTGCATATGTTGCCCAAACATGACAACAAATTTTTTAACTTAGTAATTACCTTATTTAACCCATAAAAAGAAATAATACAAGTTAAAAAATTTTTTTTCTCAGTTAATTATGTGCTTGTCCAATTAAGGGTTAAGTAGTGACAACATACTACGTTAGTAAAAGTTAGAATACATATATAGAGCAAAAGTGAATGATAAAAAGGGTGGCCGGAAGGAAGATCGGATTAATCCGGGGCTTCTCAAATTGTTAGGGGAAAATTAAAAGTTACGAAATGTAAACAAAGATGAAATTTAAGTTGGGATTTAGGTAAATATTACTTTAGGAGAAGGAATCGTCGAAGGGGTGGAGTTTGGTTGAGGGGGTTGTGACAGGGAGAAACAATGGCTGCGGTGGTTTTTAGAGCGGCCTTCCCTTCGCAATGGATTATATGCTAATTCGTCAATTAATGAATCCCCTCCCCTTTTTCCTACCGGTTCTAATTATAAAAACCCCCAATCCTTCGCAAATCCGTAATCTGATACAATTCTCCTCCTGGAAATTCAATTCAACTTAATTGGGGTTTTGTCTTACAATAAATATTCAAAATCTCAAAGTCTTATTCGATTCATTACATTTATTGAATTAATTATAACACTGATAATCAGGCCTTCAGAGATAGTGAAATTTTATATATATATATATATATATTGTTTATATGTAAATGATATTTTGGTGGAGTAGAACGTGGGTAAACAATGAATTATCTTCAGAAATGTGGATATGAATAAACATAGGTACTTGTTCAAAAGACTTTGTCAAAAAGAACTTGTGTCAAATGAACTTGGCTCACGCCATTTCCGAAGAGTGTTTGGAAATACACTAGACTACACGACGTTTGGTTATGACGTTCTGGACTTTCATCCTTGTCAAACCGTTTGTCACACAGTCTTAAACTTTTCCGTTTACTCAACTTTGTCTTAGGCTAAAGCTTGGAGCGAAAAGCTCACGTTTAGCACACGCCCAGCTGAAGAGACCCGAAAGGTCGAAACGAAGTAGCCCAAACGTATCATCACTGAAAATGGGATTTCAAAACTTAACTTACACGGTTATACACCCATTGACCTGTTTCGGTTGGTGGGACTTTGGTTTCTCGTTTTCGTACTTACGGTAACTCAACAGCAACGCGAAGAAGCGTTTGAACGATTGGAATTAAGGCAAACTGCCTTGTTTAATTTCCAAATACTCTTCGGAAATGGCGTGAGCCAAGTTCATTTGACTCAAGTTCTTTTTGACAAAGTCTTTTGAACAAGTATCTTAAAGAAGGCAGTTTGCCTTAATTCCAATCGTTCCAACGCTTCTTCGCGTTGCTGATGAGTTACCGTAAGTACGAAAACGAGAAACCAAAGTCCCACCAACCGAAACAGGTCAATCGGTGTATAACCAAACGTCGTGTAGTCTAGTGTATAATAAACATAGGATTGGATCCCCGCTACTTGCAAATATTTTTTCAGCAATTTGCTAACAGAATGCGTTAATGTCCATGCTGGTGCAGTAGGTAGGCACTGCACTTAGTCTAGTGAGCTTCATTGCGTCAAATGAATACGTTTTTCTGATAATCACTAGGGCTTTCTAACTTCTAAATCTCTAGCACCCGTCTGCCCAAAAGGGGGGCTTTACAGAAGGGTGATTTGATGATATCCGTGACCCTACGGGAAACTAGTCATTCTCCATTCTTCATTATTAACTGGGGTTTTAAGTTGAGTTGATCACTTACTTCGAAATTATCCTATCTTGAATTTTTGTTTGTCGGCTAATGACCTCTAAAGCCTATAATACCAATCTAAAAAATAAATTAATGGTAAAATGATCTACATAAATAGTTGTATAGTTAATTGCTCTAGCCAAGTCTGTCTAACAAGTAATTTTTGTGCCATTACTGAAACTCATATTTATTCCTATTTTACAAATATTCTTAATTTTATCCCTAATAACATTGATAAAAACGAACATCGCTTTTAAGAAATATAATTTATAAATAAATGAATCAGTGTTCTCAGCTAGTTGGAAAACGAGAAAAAAAAGTTTTCAATATTGTTGTCCAATTTATGGTATTCCAGAATTCTGTCAATGTTAATTTTATTCGCTTGAAACGAATTGTAGTCATTGTAAAGAAAAATATTTATGTCTTTTTGATACGTCATATAATGTTTTATATCCTCCTTGGTTATCGTTGAGTTAATCACTGATCTCAAAACTTTCGAGCTTGGCCCTGGGCGGCTAAAGATCTCAAAGGTGCATAATGCCAAAAAAAATAAAAAAAATTCCTACCTATAATCATTGACTAATTAGTATGCTATAGCTAATATCAATTATTCTTGCCTATATTCTTAAATACCAATTTCTATGACATGACTAACATTTAAAATTCTGAACGATACGTTTTTCTATACGATGTCTAATGTCTACAAATGATACACACGCCCAATTCTATTTATTGTTAAAAGTTGCCAATGTTTACAATGGATTACTTTATAAATATATGAAGTACCGTGAAAGAAAAGTTAAAAGTCGTAGTGTGCGTACTCATACTGGCTAATTTTTGCTTTTCATCAGTCAGCTTATGGAGGATATGGAGAGACGACATCTTTCCCTATCAATTTTGAGCTGAATTTGAGTGATTTCTGAACTATCAAATGCACGTATTGTTTGACAGCGCCAAGCAGAAGAGGGGACACCACCACATTTCCTTTGACCCCCTTCCTTCTCTTGTTCATTCCCGTGGACATCAAGACATCTTTTACATCTTGTAATTGCAAAAATCGTATCTTCCAACTTTTGGGAGTCAGCCATAATTTATTATTCGATTGTGGTCTTAAACCTGCCTCAAATTGGCATATACCAATATCTCTACATTTTATTTCCTGCGTATTTTACTCATTAATTCGTATAACCATCACTTTCCAATATCATCCTTACATATTCGTGATTTATTCCTAACTCCTGACAATGATGGATACTCGAGGTCACAACTGCTTTCTCTCTCATCTGTCTTACATTTTTAGTGTTTGTTCGTAGTCCTGCTGGTTCTTTTTGCGTATGAGTTTCTCCAAATTGTTTTTTTTTTATATTGATGAAGTTTTGGCATCACTCTACAACAACGTTTAGTGTTGGCCAAATAACTGATTGCCCAGAACAAAGGAATCATCATTTTGAGTATACACAAACACACGATGGTCCACTGAATGGCAATAGCTCCTTCACCATAACTTTTCCCAATATGTGAAACCACGGGTATAAGCCAGCCTGACCCTCAATGATTTTTCATATCAGATGCCCTGCTGTAAAGTTAATTGCCCACAGAAACTTCATACCATACTGTATTAAGTTATACAAAATGCAGGATATTGATTTCAATTTTTATTGAAATTCTAGCCCCGTGGAAATGTTTATTTTTAATTAATAATCCCAATCAAAATGTACCTGGTCTTTCATTTACTGTTTGATGCTTCTCCGTATAAAAGTCAAATATTCATGAATTTCTACTTAAATGAGTATTCCATATAGGGGGATTTATTCATGGTCGGCTGATTAGTGAGAGCTGTATAAACTTGATAAAAGTCAATGTTGACCATATGCAAAATCGGGACCTGTCAGGAATAGGTGTTTTCAATGACCATTAGTGGATCTATTACGGGATGGTGAAAGTGAATGAGTGAGTAAGCTATTTAGAGAGGAATGAGAGTACCTTGGATAGGCGGCTGGTACTAATTGACGTATTAGCATATAATTGAATGTGAAGAGCCGCGAGGGGGGGTGCGGGGAGTGGTTTGCCATGTCGGCCAAGGACCGGAGAGGGCCCCTATTTCCAGCCCCAGTCGCAGAGCTCTACTAGTGTCAACAGCTTTTAGCCCGGGCTCCGGGGAAGATCAACAAAAAGTGGCATAGGGGTACGGGAAGGGGGGGGGGGTGGAGGGGAGGCAATTTCCCAGGGAAGGGAGGCTAATGGATATACTTGTGCACCTCCAACCCCCCCGAACATCGGGGTTCTGGCCGCCCTCCAAATCAACCGATCCCTTAATTCAAAGACAATCCAGCCTCCTCGTAATGCGATATTGACGAGCCTGTTCCTGGATCACCATTCTCCAAACACCTTATTCCTCCTCACGATGCCTCCCCCACCCCTTACCACCATCCCTCCTATACCTACCCTTTTTCCTCTCTGGGAATCTACATTTTACTAGCAGATTTCCCTGAGGGAAAATCAGATATTGCGGTTGTACTCATGACGCGATTTTCGAAAAAGTTTCTCAAATGTTTATCGATCCTAACTAGGAGAGGACGAAAGTGAGATCCGTTCAAAATTACCTAAGTGCTTGTCTATTACCGCATTACGTTTTATGTAAACTAAAGTTTAAGCTCATCAACGGCTGAAATGGCAGCAGTATGTGAAGGGAGGGGGTATGGGGGAATTTCGAAATAATATGAGTCAGATCAAAAACTTATATAGTTCTATTCTTATCGCAAATTTAAATTTCAATAAATGGTGCTAGAAACAATTAATAAGCTGAACTGCTTAAGGAGTGTCAACTCACCAAATGTAGCAGTTGTGAGTTCTTCTTTTCCTCAATATCTCAACAGGCTGAAACCCCCAGTTCAGACGTGTCTAGCTCTCATATATGCATGGGGGGGGGGGGAGGGCCTCTCTCTCTGCGTGGCGCGGCTTCTTTTTAAGAGTACGAGTATGCAAGGGTTCGGGTGAGAGCAAAGCTTGAAAAAGTTCTTCAGAGAGGCTAAAAGGGCGAAAAGCTTTGACAGAAGAAGACGCTTATGAAAGTATACAGGGGTTATTGGTTCTGGGCTGATGGTTGCCTAGATGGCCGGGTATGTGAGACACCCCGCCGGCACTCTGCCTCCCTCATGCAACCATAACCTACACCCCTAGCCCCACTCCCCTTCTCCTAATACCACCTATTCCCACCTCCTATCCAGCGCATTTCCTACTCTCACCCTCCGCTGATGCTCCCTCCACTAGTAGCACCCTCCAAAAACCCACTTCACTCTATCGCACTAAGCATATGTGTTTTCCTTTTCTTTTGTTAGGGGAAGCCAAAAAGAATATTCCCACCAAATTTTATATATATATATATATATACATATATATATATATATATATATATATATATATATATATATATATATATTTAATCGTTTTATGTAAAAGGAAAGGTCAAGTTCGTTAATGGTTGAAATCGGGCAAGTGGGAGGGGGGGGGTGTTAGAGGAGAGGAATTGCGAAAATATCTCCGTCACTATAGGTCGGATCGAAAAGTTGTATAGAACCAATCTTATTGTACATGTAATGATCGATAAATATTGTTATGCACGTTTTTGCTCTATCTTGATTATTAACCGAGATATTTGCACTTTTCAGTCTTGAGTTAACCCCCACTCCTACTCACGTCATATTGACAGCAAGGTGTTATATAATGAAGCACATTATTTGAAGCCTAAATACCAATTATTGTTCTCATTGAATTTTTACGTTTTTAGGTAAATGCAAATACGTGGCGCGCTTGGGAAATCTGCTTAGTTAACGCTCCCCTTGCGTGACGGCCTTTATTTTTATTTCTTGGGGGACTAAAAGTAACTTTTATAAAATAAATGTTTGGTGTATAGTCATGTAGACATAATGATGGGAGCTCAATTTAAAGGCCACTAATAACAATTGTACTTTAAGATAAATAATAATACTTTTCAAAAGATTAATATTATTCTAATGTTAATTCCATCCTTCCAGGGAGGGCTTTCCCCCATATTATTATTTTCCCAGGGACTCCTGCGTTTAATACTAACTTGTGCAAAATTGCCTACTTTATAAGTAATTCTTAGGAACCGGATGGCTATGAGAACATCTCTAGCTCATTTTGGATTGGTCATTTGTTCAAATTAGAAGTCTGCTCAAATGATCCCATCATTCAATAGGTTCCCTTCCCCTTCCTACTTTCCCCTACACTCTATTACGAACGCTACGAGGAAACTTTACTCCTGATAAAAACTTAACTACATTCAGCCAAACAGCCACCCCAATCACAATCCAGAACTATTTGATTGGTTTCTTCAACGCTCAGCCTTTACTGCCTATTTATAAGGCCGATTTTTACCCGCTTTTAGTCGTTTTATTTTACCCCCTACTTCAATTCCTGTGGAGTTTGTTTATTTATGCGGAGTTTTGTATGAAATTTTTATTTCTAAACGTTTTTAAACTGACTTTTCTGCAAGTCATTATAATGGGAATGGACAGGGGAAGGCATGAAAAGAATAAATGGGGGACGGAATAAAGGTTTGATTTCATCATATCAATCCACGTGAGCGTAAAAAGGTCCTTGAAGGAAAATATTCACTCATAAACGTTTATTATAATAGGCAAAACTTTTCCTCGTGAAGTTATGAAAGGCTTAAAGTTTTAATGAACGTAATCTCTTATTACGTAATACTATTCAATATGTAGGCAGTAGGGATTTGTTATAGGGTTTTACCCGCCCGCTTCATTAAGCAGAAAACCTGCTTTGAGGTTGGTCTTAAAACAAAAGATTTATTCTAGTCCTTCAAATGACACCATAATTCTCCCTATCCGCAAACAAACTAAATTCGTACTTTTATCTGATATGAAGAGTTGATGTAAAAATGCAATATACCTATTTGGTGAGAAATACTTATGTTCCATATTTAATTTCGAGACTTATATTTTAAAATATTCGCATCTCTGTTTTAGATACCAGATATATCTTCAGTAATTAAGAATTAATTTTAAATACATAAATGTATATATGTAGCTCCAGCACTTTTCTGCAATTGCATAACTTTATATGAAAAATTTTTCGATGTATTATAATTACTGTTTGATAACGTTGGTTCAAGGAGGGATGTCATTTTACACAATTTTCTCAGGAAGAGCCCAAAATATGTCATTATATATATATATATATATATATATATATATATATATATATATATATATATATAGATAGATAGATATTAGTCTGTTAACGCTCTAGCGGTCGCAATTTTTGTTTGATCGTTACCAAACTGGATATTTAAACGTTTTATGCAAAATGGCAGATCAAGTTAGTTAATGGCTGAAATCGGACCACTGGGAGGGGAGAATTTCGAAAATTCGAAATACCTCCGTTACCATACGTCGGATCAAAACATTGTATAGATCCAATCTTATTGCAAATTAAATTTACTATAAATATTGTTCTATACATTTATTCTTTATCTTGAATATTAACCGAGATATTTGCATTTTTATTAAATGTAGGCAGATAACGGACGAGTGAGTATCCCGCCAAAAGCTAGTTCGGCCGTTTTAATTATGGAGATTTCTCTATTGTATAACTTCACGTGGGAAATCTGCTTAGTTTACGTAACCCCTGCGTGACGCACTTTTTTATTACTCTCACTCTAATTATCTTCTAGGCAATGACGGCATATTGTAGAAAATAAGAACTGGAAACTGTTAAAACACAAAAATAGAAACGTAATGTGAAAAAAAATTATTTTGTGCTGAAAGCATAACAAAAATAACTACGTCATCCTCTTCGTGCACTAATGTCTTAACTTATTATGTACTCCAAGTAATTATTGTCAATGTGACAACTTTCATAGTCCTAGCTTTAGGACAAGAAATAATTCAAAGTGATATTAGAATATAGAAAAAACCTTTAATAAAACAACATTCAAATGTGTTATTCATATTGTCTCTTGGACGACTATTACGAATACTATTGAATATTTTTTCATGTGCAATTCGTCTAAAGGTCTGAATATACTTGGTGTATATGTAAGAGGATCGTTCCTTACAGCTATTATCGGGGATATATTGAAGCCTCTCAAATTACGTGCGGTCCAGTCTCTTGTTGGTTACATAACATTTAATGGGTTTGTATTATCATAAATGAATAAATACTCATTGAATTGGTCTAGATCCTGAAAGCTACATGATGATTTTTTAAGCATTTATTCAGCGAACTGTCCAATATTATTGCCCGTCCATCCCACTCAGGATGGTTATGTAAGCATTTTGCTCATGACTTAACTGAGCTCTACGTCCTGAATGATCCTCTTATTTTTTTTTCTCGGAGTTCGGAGTATTTTCATCAATGTTTTCCTTTCGCCAGTTTATCTCCGATTGTGTAATATTGTGCAACACCCATACAATTTCTCGGTAATAAATATTGAAATAGATATACTGATTTCGAAGTGCGCATTTAATTTGGAGAATATAAGTGTATATTTCTGATAAGAGCTTCATGGCTTGTTAAACGAGAATTAACAGATTAACCTCTTCTCTTGCTCCATAAATCAATAACCTGAATTCATAAAAGGATACTGAATTGTAGGATACATTTATAGGGGAAATAACTATGGAAATTGAAATCACCTCAGTATATATATATATATATATATATATATATATATATATATATATATATATATATATATTGTTTATGTGAACAGACTTGAGATAAAGTATAATGAGTTCTTATAGCTAAATAGGTGCGTTAGGGATGGGACAATTTTATGACGATTTGAAGTAGCTTAATGAGTTTCTGGCAGAACATGACAAAATATCAGTTGTAGGATTGGATAAATAATATTACATGTTGTAGATTCAGACATAAATAAAATAGTTCAGGATCCAGGGCACCTCTCGTGGTGAAGATGGCATTGCAACTGTATTAAAATATTCACTGCTCAGCCGATCGGTTTTAAAAATCGCATTTTAGGACCATGTAGAGTCCACATAGTTAGTAGTTAGCCCATTAAAGAGATAGGTTAATGTGAAGTGTTGACTAAAGAGAAATGAAAGCTATTTTTATATTGTAAAATATTGCAAATGAAGTCATAAAGCAGCCAATAACTGAAACCCTCTTCAGAAGGGGGCAATTAAAATAAAAAGCTTGAACTTGTAAGGAAACGCCTAAATGTAAAAAAATGGATTTTATACAAACTGAAGTCGAAGTTCATTTATTTGGCCCATGGCTCAACATAAAAAAGAACAATTTCGATCCATAATAATTTTAGAGTACCCAATATTAAAATAATTTGGACCTACTAAATTTAGCTTCGACAGATAGTCAAGAACAGAAGTAGTTATCAACGGAAGGATCAAAAAGGTCAAACACCTCCCACTCTTAATACTTCTTTATTACAGGCAAAGTACTTTCGGGGCGAACTGTCCCATCATCAGTGCTCTGTGACACAACATTATACTTTCAAAAACATATAATATATATGAATAAATTAAGAGTGGAGGTGTTTGACCTTTTTTATCCTTCCGTTGATGATGGACCTCCACCAGCCAACCCAAATCCAGAGAGAAGTAGTTATATTTATATAGATTGCCTCTCATAGATATCAATGGATGATTTGTCGGTATAATTAAGAAGGAACTAGTGGCGACGAAGGTTTTACAGCATCCTATCTGGTACTTGAATTAGGATTAGGATTTATTTGGGCAATCAACTGCGAGGTTACTATGCCCTTCATCTTATTCAACACCGTCATATAATTGCACCTAATATAATTATTTATTTCGGCGTAACTCACTCCGAGTTTTCTATAATGTTTTGGTAATTAGAGCAGAAGTCGCTATCTCTCCATTAAGCACATTAGGTATGGTAGGTAGGCGGCTGGAAGTACGTGTCCCCGCCCTACACTCCCCCTGATTTAGATCTGGTTTTATGCCATCTTACATGGCAAAGAGCATAAATAAGATCTCTTTCCTTATATTTTACCAAAACTCCACCCAAACTTTCAATCGCTCTTACTTTCCTCCCAATCTTTCATATAAACCGTCAAAGAATAGTATTATTTAACTGTTTACCTCGAATTGGTAATTTAGTTTTTTTTTTTTTTTGTTTTTTTTAGCAGGTTTACCTTAAGGGAAATCAGATATTGAGGTCGTATTCATAACGCGATTTTCGAAAAAGTTTCTTAAATGTCCATCGTTCCTACTCAGGAAAATGAGCTCCGTTCAAAACTATATATATATTTGTCTGTTTGCGCTGTAGCTGTCACAATTTTTGTTTGATCGTTACAAAACTGGATATTATACTTTTTATGTAAAAATAAAGATCAAGCTTATTAATGGCTGAAATCCGATTTTTAAAATTCTTCTATCACCGTTATTATGCGTCGGATCAAAAAATTGTATAAAACCAATCTTAATGCAAATTAAATTTTCTATAAATGTTGTTATATGCGGTTTTGCAATATTTCCATTATTAACTAAGATATTTGAATGTTTCAGTTTTCGGCTTTTAGTACTCCTACTCATGTCATATGCAACATTAAGCTGTTATATTATGAAGTATTTTATTTGATGCTTAAATACCATATATTGTTCTCATTGAACTTTCACTTGTTGAGATAAATTCAAATACTTGGCGCACGTGGGAAATCTGCTTAGTTAACGAAACCTCTGCGTGATGGACTTTTAAAATGTTTTTTTTTTTTGTTTATGGACATTAACGCCTGCTAAATCATAGCCCAGAGAAATAAAATAATTGAGCCCAATATTACGGTTTTCCATTAGTTGACATATGTATCATTAGATATTAATTCTCATGTGGCTGAAAAAATTCCGGTGAAACTGAAATGTATGAAATTTGCACTCCTCCTCACTATCTGTTTGATTAACGCCATTTGATTTCCTGTCTTGTTCAAAGCAAGAATCATTAAAACATACAATTTTTTAACATTAGGAACTCAGGTACTAGATGTAAGTTGATGAAAAAATAGTACATAATAACTATGGCGCAACTTAAGTATTGTCTTTATTGAGTTTTGCTAATTTTTTTAAATGTTTTCTAATATATTTAATATGTTTATGTATTTATTTTCTCGGTATCCATTACAAATTCTTTGTAATTTTTAAGCTTTGACTGGGTCTTAAATATGGAAGTTATATTAGTAAGGAGATCCAAATTACCTCAAACTGAATTGTCTGTCACGGGGACCATGCGAATGTAAATCATTGGCTCTAAATGTACTATGAGTGGTTTGCGGTTGACAAGGACATAAATCGGATATCAGTACTAGTGTGTGTCTGGTTGGTAATAGGTCATTAGTAGTAACGAGCAGGCCTAAGAAGCCTCTGTTTGTTTTGAGATAGAGCACGCTTCCAGCCCTTATTCCAACTAGTTTCAGTCTGGTTAGTGGTCGAGCAAGTACTTATTAAGACAACTGTTTACAAGGAGTGATTAGTTTGTGATGGTTTTTCTGGTTTTTTTTGTAGGCTTAGTACAACAACTATTTGAATTAGTAAGTATTTTAATTGATATGGTTGAAATTACCTTCTTAGGGACAAGTGAATGTAACTCATTGGCTGATGACCTATTAATGGTTTGCGGTTAGCCATGCACATAAATCGGGGATAATAGCAACGTGTGCCTAGTTTGTCATAGACCATTAAGTAATAATGGGCTGGTATTTAGATAGTAGCATATGCTTCTAGTCAATATTCCAACACACATAAATCCTTGCATATGACTGGTTTTTCTAACAGTTAATTACTAGCAGGGTGTTCTAAAAAGCAGTTGATTTGTTTTCCTTTATGAATTATCATTTTATTAGAAGCTCGTTTCTATTCCGACTTGTTTTCGTCCATTTGTTCTATGGCAATTGCAGTTAGGCTACCGCTCAAAAATTGTGAGCATTTTGTACGGTTTTGAAAAAATAATTGCAACGTTGGTCAATTGCTTACGAACTAATGAGAAACTTCATTGAGGATCTATCTATCTGGCTTTCTATGTTTCTTTTAATTTCTCTCATGTCTTATACCTAGGCTATTTTGTAATTTTTGCCCCAATTTGTGACAAGACAAGCGATGTTAGAAACGTGTTTCTGCAAGTCAAGTTTGTCATAGAATATATTAAGTAAATATAGAGTTTAATGTGCATTCGTTGGATTTGCTTATTATTTTGATACGATTCAACTTTATTTCCAACTAAGCGAATTTCAGATTTAATATGCTAACGGCTTGTGGTCTCCTACTCTGTAAGAATATGAGATGCTATCTAGCTCCTAAGCTTGAGAACTAGCCTATTGATGAGTGGGATAGTTGAAGAGCTTGGTTTGAGCATGGAAATAGTCTGGAATATAATTTCCGAAGGCAGGCTTTGCCTCGACGGCCCGACCTCGGCATTAATGCAGCTCAAAGTCAATTAAAACTTAAAATGAGATCTACCGAAATGCCGAAGCTCCCGAACTCCGATGAGTAATTATTTAATCCAAGGAAAATTAAAAAGGCTTTTCATCCTCCTCCCACTCACCTCTCCCCCCCCCTCCATTCCACGGGTATTAACATCTTAACTGGGAAATTTCATGTTCTGCTGAGCATCTTCGGGGAGGGAGTTTAGCATCAATTATTTCTTAAATAGGCGGAGAAAGGTTCAGACTTCTAAAGGAGAAATGAAGTTTTATGAAAATCTGGGGAGGGAGTGAAGCTGTCAACCCTTCCTTTTAACCAACAAGTTTGGATTACTTTCATTTAGTTGATTAATGAACTGACCTGAATATATCAAGTGAGACACTTCATACATTAACGTTCCAATAACCGAATGACGATGCTGCTCAAAACTTGTTAATTATGTTTTAATTTTCTTAAATTATTCAAATAATATTCTTCTAGATTAAAGGTAAACTGCATGATTTAGTAAAATCATTTAACTTGACTGCACATGTAAAAGTAATATGTGCTGTCTTAAATTATGGAAACAATTTCCATTAAGTTATGTTTTTTAATCCCCTTTTTTTAAAAGAAAGAATCTTGCAAAATATTTGATAACAGAATGAGACACCTTGAAACACCGTTAAAAACATGTTACTGTTGGAAAAATAAATCCATAACAAAATTAATCCAGTAAAAAACTAGATTCGTGCTTTGACCTTACTGCCGTGTGATCTAATCTAATATTGAGTCAAAAAAATACAAATGCTCATCAAAAATTTCTACATACTGGATTTATACTAGAAATCTCATCCGAAACGAGATGTAAAAAACCTACAACAATAACTTAAATAATAGTAACATCTGAGTAAAATAGAAATAAAACTGCACTCTAAAAAAATTAAAGAACATCAAGAAAATATTACAGGGATTATATAAACATCGCCAGCAGTAAATAAAAAATTACTGTAGCTTTAAAATATGAAAAAAAAGTGACTAATATAAATTAGAAATATAAAATATTGCAATAATTAACATTATACGAATAAAAGAATTAATAAATGTACACATCCTGAAAGTTGAGGGTTACTTACTAAAGTCGATTGGCAGCCTATAAATTTTATGTCAAAGTCCTTGAGTAGGAGTAGCATTATGGAGCCGAGGGTAGGTATAAGAATGTTGAGGAATCCAGTTATTGGTTCCAACACCCCTCCAGCTGACGTTGCAAGACGTGCCTCCACCCCTATCAAGATGGTCATGAATGCCCACCATTCCGGCTATTGCGTACACCAAACGTAAAAAAAAAAAAAAAAAAAAAAAATCCGTCATGCAGGTTCCTAAGCAGATGTTTCACCACTGGAAAATGTACGCGGGTTATCTCATTTCATCTCACCATCTATTGCTTATTCCTCCCTCAGAAAGAAGCATATGACGAAAGTTAAAACGAAAGAAATACAAATATCTCGGTTGATATTCCGAGTCAGAGAAAACTTGTATAAAATAATTAATACTCCACCAACCTCTATAGCCCTCCCCTCCCCAAGGTCTATTTCAGCCACAATATTACCTAATATATCTTTAGATTCCCAAGATACGTTATACGTCGAGTGTGATGTCGATCAAATAAGAATCATGTAGTTTAAAACGTAAAACCCAAACCCCTTCCCCCACTGCTCCGATTTCAGTCATTAACAAACATGATCTTTATTTTACATAAAACGGAGTTTATTTTACATAATTAAATAACGAGTTTGGAAACGACACACACACACACAAACACACACACACACACACACACACACACACACACACACACATATATATATATATATATATATATATATATATATATATATATATATATATATATATATATATATAAAACAAACGAACAAAACAAGCTGCCCTCCTTTTGGAGGGTTCCCCTCAGGGACAGCCTCCTAATCTGCCCAACTGGGTAATGTTAAATAAAAGATCTTTTTTTTTTCTTAAAATCATTTTTTAAAACAGGAAATTGGTATTAAATTTTGATAGGGCCATGTGGAAAGGAGTGCAGCTTTGCATCATGCCTTTATTTGTATAAATGGTAATTTATAATTCTTGCCGAATGTTTTATAACGACTGTTGATAAATTCTGGAGGTCGTTCGTGGATAATCCCAGTTCTTTTAGAGTTTCGGCCGTCCTTTGGGATATTGCACCTCTTGCACCTATCAGGAGACCTTTGACGCTCCATCTTTCAATAGCGTATTTTTCCTTGAAGTACCCACAGCAAGGTTCGTAAATCTTCCTCTTTTCCTCGTCCACTTCTGTTGACTGGTTGATATTGGTTTCGAACCTTACTGTGGGATCTAGGATGACTCCTTCGTTTTCGATTCTTTTTATAATTATGATGTCTGCTCGTTTCGGCGACCCATCAGAAGATTTGCATGCAACCTCTTCATAGACTTCCCAATCTCTGTGGTATCTTTTTATCAGTTGGGCTACGTCTGATCTTACTTAATGGTGACGGCTGTTGCGCATCAACTCTCCCCATTTGCAAGAACCTAGGACATGAGGTAGGGTTTCAATCTCACTGCAATGGCGGCAGCGGGTTGATCCTAGGTTCCTACCAGGGATTGAGAGTACAGGAATCAGATTGACATTCATTTTGATAGCCGACGACCACTCTTAACCGGAAAGGCCCTTCTTCGTAGATACCCATTGGTTGCTAGGCTTCCATTCTTTAAAATTGATGATTCCTTTCCCTTTGGATGGGAGGGAACTCCATTCGATAAACGAGTTTTCTCTGAGTTCCTGGCGAATTTTTCTCACATCAATTTTAGCCTTTTTTTCTACATGCAAACCGTTGAAGCATTGGGCTATTTCTTGTTTCTTGGAGTTTTGGTCGATGTTGGTCAACAAAATGTTTGGTTTCGGGCAGTTGACGAATGCTGCAAGGTACTATGCAAATTTTCTGAAAATATATTTATTATTGTGAGAATCTAATATTGGTCAGTTTTAATAAATTATATTTACCATTCCTGTTTGACGTATTATTTGACGACACAATGATTATTTATTTTAAATTTCTAATAATCACTTCCAAAAATATGTATGTATATATATATAAATATATATATATATATATATATATATATATATATATATATACATATGGTGTAGTTGTTTCTTGGAGTTTTGGTCAATGATTGTCAAAAAATGTTTAGTTTATGCCAATATTTCGAGAATATTTTTTTCCTCTTCTTCAGGGCTATAAATACAGGCACTACTTTATATATAATGCACATTGTTATTAAACTACAGTGTAACAGATGGTATTTATATTATTTTTAGTTACCAAGACTTGAAATACTTAAAAACTATTGTACATTATGTATTGTGGTTACATTAGGAACTCTGGTTACAACAAGGTTACAACCAATGTTCCTAATGTAACCACTAGTGCAATACATAATGTACAATAGTTTTTAAGTATTTCTAGTCTTGATAAGTAGAAATAATATAAACACCATCTGTTACACTGTAGTTTAATTTATTTATTTCTATTTAATGTCCACTTTATGCTACTACGGCTAATTGGAACGGGTTATCTACAGATTACCATCCTTTTCTAGCCAGGGTGGGGCTAAGGATTTTATTTAATGAATTCGCCACTAAATAAATTCCTATAGTATCTGTTTTTACAGCTCTGATGAAGAGATAATAAATATTCTGGAAATATTGGCATAAACTTAACATTTTGTTCACCCAAATTGACCAAAACTCCCAGAATCAACACCAACATATATAAATATAAGCTGGTCGAAACCATCTATACAATTATATGTGTGTGTGTATATATATATATATATATATATATATATATATATATATATATTTATATAGTTATATAGTTTTGAAAGGAGCTCATTAGTGTCATCTGCTTGGTAGAATTGATGGACACTTTTCGACAAATTTTTCGAAAAATACGTCAAGAGTTCAACCTAAATAGCTGATTTCCCTTTAGGGGTCTCCCCACGAAAGGCCAATCCACTTCCATTTTAAGTTGAGCAAGTCCTTTAAATATTTAATCCATCCGGTTTAACTTGTAGCTGTTCAATTTATAAATTGTAAATCATTCCTGCTTTTCCAAACTAGAGCACCTACTGCCTTTCAATAACGTCTGAGCATATATATATATATATATATATATATATATATATATATATATATATATATA
>CM032233.1:35842500-35867500 GCA_019009955.1 Riptortus pedestris
CTTACAAAGAATGAAAACCAAAAAACAAATACAATTTTTCTTCTTATTCTGGACCAATATTTTTATATGTTCCTTAAAGTTTCATGGGGGCTCGGGTTAGCCATGAGAGTTAAAGCATTGATCAAACATGGTAAACCTTGAGTGGTGAGTTTCATTCCTGCCTAGGCAAATACAATATAAATGTATTTAGGGAATTCATTAAATGGAATCCTTAGTTCCACCCTGGCTAGAACTGGGAGGTATCCTGTAGATAACCCGTCCCAATTAGCCATAGTAGCATAAAGTGGACGTTAATAAATAAATAAAATTTCATGACAAGGGTCAGCAATGAAAAAAAATTTTTCCGTGCAAACTATAATCATCACTCCAGAAATGGGTGACCCCTGAAGAGGTGGTAAGCCAAAAAACATGCAGGGCAGTATGAACAAAGTTTGCACGGAAAAAATGTTTTTTATTCGTGACCCCTGTAACTTTGAAAACATAAATATAATACAAATAATTCCGCCAATTGGCCAGTCAGAGACATATAAAACAATAGTCGGACAAAATTAAAATTCCAACAACATTGGTTCTATAATTTTTTTCAATCCGATCCGTAGTGACTGAGATACTTCCAATTTTTAGTAATCGCTCCCTCCAACGAATCTAATCCCCCCCTCCCAAGGCCCATTTCAGTCATTACCTAATATAATCGTAAGACTGTCCGTGAAACGGTTAATAATCGATGTGGTGTTGATCAAATAAAAGTGATTTAGCTTAGAAAATGGTCACGTCTTACCAAAAATATTTACACATATCTCATACAGTAAACGTTCAATGAAATTAATATTTAAGCTTCGAATGAAGTGGTTCATGAAATTATTATTATAACATGATTAGGAGTGGGGGTTTAATGAAGGCTGAAAACTAATCAATGATAATATATTTCTGTTAATAAACAAGTTGGAGGGAAAATGTGTTTTATATATATATATATATATATATATATATATATATATAAAATTTTCACCTCTGTCAGTACATTGATTTTTTTTTTCTCGAAACTTCATGATACTTTTTCGTTTCACATGACATTAACACGTTATCTGCCATTTGTTTCTTTGGTGTCTGTTACCTTTTCACGCCTAAACCACTGAATCGAATTTTATGATTTTTTTTCGATTTTTTTAATGTTTAGAATAAATAATTTAAGTAAAGCAATGCTGATAACACTCAAGCGGAACCGGGAGAAGAACACAGTTAATGTGTTAACTTATTTCATGTGAAATGTTGTATTTTCATTCTTCTGGCATTTATTATTATGTATATAACTAAGCTTGGATTGATTGACGGGGACAGGGAAAATGTACATTATAGATGATATGTTATTATAATAAATGCTATCCATGACTATGATTTGAATTATTAACGGTGTGTCAAACAGTGGAAAAAGATAGATTAGAGGCTTATTTTCATATATTCTTCAAAACTAAAATTTCTCTTCATTAAGGTCCCCTATCTGACCCTTACGAGAAAACAATGCTCTCAAACGGAAATGTTGTTGTACACAGTGAAGCCATGGCAAAAAAGGATACAATCTTCATTCAGCCTCAAATTATTTCCCGAGTGAAACCTAGTGTACGTATACATAAAATCATATTTAAAGGAAACTAAATTTGCAATAAGATATATAATATAATAATTTGACCCGACGTATAACAAAGAAGATTATTCGAAATTCCATTTCTAAATTCGCCCTCCTCGGAGAAAAGTTCCTAAAATCTCGCCATGAGTACAACCTCAAAAGCCTTACGGAAAGTCTAGTAAAATATTGCATAGAGGCAGGTTTTCCATTCCTTCTGTTTCTGCTTAATCTAGCATTAGAGAGACTGCGAGGGCTTTTTAGACAAATATGGAGTGTCACTATATATAAAACCGGTGGACTAGGACTTTTCAGAAGAATGGCAGTCCCGAGAAAATTGTATTTTTCTGGTACTCTGCTGATGTTTTTTCAGCTGATTTATGAGGTAATTTCCAGCAACAATGGTTCTTCAAGAGAAAAAAAAACACTTCTAAGGGCCAACACAAGATGGTACACTATGTTTTATTTATTTTTTGTATGCTCATATTTGAATAGTATTTTATCTAGTGCTGAATTCATTTTACATGATTCGGTGACACAGCAAGCTCTTGTTTATAGGGCAAATCAAAGTAACTTCGTTGGCATAAGTTAAAAAAGAACTTTTCTTTAGAAAAGATATTGAATTAAATTTTTTAAACTACCCCTAGAAAGATATCCAATTTATCTGGTTTTCTACAGCATGCAGAGTTAATACGTATAAATGAGAGGGAAAAATGCTTCATATTATGAAAAACCGCGCGCGCGTGCTCACACACACACACACACATATATATATTTTGTTGTTGTGCAAAATCAAATAAGTTAACGCAAGAAAAGCCTAAAATTAAGTGAATGTGCTGGAATGAAACATTGGTCATTTCATCTCGTCGTCTATTATTTATTTCTCCATTATTAAGGACCGAACTCAACAGAATCTCATGTACGCTGGGCATGAGACATTAGCCCAATGACTCAGTTACTTACAGTAAAAATCAGACGATTATAAGTCGGGGTTTAATAAAGGCTGAAATCATAAAAATACAAATAACTCGCTTAATATTCCATTTCAGAAAATAATGTATAGAAAAATATCGAAGAACTCTAAAGTTTTAACAGCACTGGTTCTATAAAAATATTGGACGGACAGAGAAAATTTAATTGAAATATTTCAAATTCCCCTTCTATTCTTCCTGCTCTGATTTCAACAATTAACAAATATGATGCTTATTGTAGTAATGAAACCGTTAAATACCTTGTGTTTTATAGCACAAATAAACATTTTCGAGCCAAGAATTTGTTTCCTTCTATCTCAAATATTAAAGATCCAATGAAAAATATATTTTGTATTTAAGCTTGGAATAACACGATCCATAGTATATGGGCTTACAATGCCCATATAAATTAGCGAACGTTCGAAGGTTAAAAGTAGGGGTTTGCTGAAGGCAGAAAAAAAAATACAAAGTACTGGCTTAATATTCAATATACGAAACAATTGTATAGAACATATGTGGGCTACCACCGGCCCGCGGTAAGGTTTGCTCCGGCCCGCGAGACAATTTGAAAAACCCAATTAAACAAAAATATTACACTATTTCTCCAAATTGGAGAGATTTGTGCGTTTGGCAGTACTTATAAAAGCGAAAAGTTATTTTCAATGATGAAAGGTAACATTTCAAAACATCGCACAAGGCTGACTGACTATAATTTGGAAAATTCTTTACGTCTTTGTATCAGTGGAATTAATCCATGCATTGATGGATTAGTTTCCCAAATTCAAGCTCAAGCGTCTCATTGATTTCGGTGTCGCTATTTTACTTTCGTTGTTTGTAAAAATCCCAAATTTTACGATATATTATAATGTTGTACCTATTTTTTTCATTTCATTTTGTTATTTTAATAAATTGCATTATAATTATAATGTAGTATAATTTCAGAAAATGTTTTAAGATATCTATCGTTAAAAAATATGAACACTACTATAAAATGCACTACTTTTAAAAGGGGCCCTCGAACGTATTTGCACACTAAAGTTTGGCCCGCAACATGTCAAAGGTTGCCCATACCTGATATAGAACAACAGTTACAGAGAATAATTATCTTTGCAACATGAATAAAAAGACTGCAAGTTAGTCCTGAACAAACTTAATTTAAACTTATCTCCTATGGAACATGGCAATTTTCGTCACTATTAGAACCTCAAGGGAAATCTGCTAAAGGCTTTGAGAGTTGGAAAAAATAAAAATAACGCTTGTCGACGCTTAGCCTAGTCCCTGGCAAAAGCTCAACTGTTATGAAACATTTCAGCAAGTGAACCCATTAAGAATTTTGAGACGAATTCGTATTTTTGAAATATTTCTCTCTATATACAAATTTGATTGTGAGCTGTTGAAGGATGTCATTCCCACGTCGAGGTTGACGTCGGCCGGTGCTCATTCACATCTGCTTTCTTGGCACCATTTCAAATTGCGTATCCGTCTAGCCTGCTGTATATAGCTCTTCAGAATCTTCACCTCTAATAGACTCTCTCTCTCTCGGCCCTTAACCTTTCATCTAGTAGTACAGCCCAGGAGTATAATAAAGTATAATATCATAAATTATATATATATATATATATATATATATATATATATATATATATATATATATTACACATATATCTTTATTTATGAGCCTCCGGGGTCAAACACCTTATTCAAAATTCTTTATTTTTCCAAATATTTGCAACTTCCATTCCAGTCTCTCCATCATTACAACATTTGATTTTTTTTGTCACAGAACTAAGTTGTGAACATTTATCCTTACAGAAGTTAAGCAATATATGTACTGTATACTTATACATACGTATACAATTTTTTAGTAACAGACTGAGTGAGAAAGAGATATGTTAAACTAATTTAACCCAACATTATATTTTAGATTTTGGATTTCACCCCTTGGAAAGAGGCGCACTCTCGAAACGCGTTGAAAATTTTTAGAAAAAAAAAACGTAAATTGTTAATAATAAGTACATTTTTGAATGCGGTATTTGACCATCTAGAGTATTATACACACACACACACACACACACACACACACACACACACACACACACACACACATATATATATATATATATATATATATATATATATATATATATATATATGGAAAATAATTACTGACAAAAATTATATGATTTAAGTATTTTACAAATTTTGATGGTTCTAAGCTGGGTTTTTTATTTATACGTTAAGCACTTTCTGCGACTACCAAAAAAAAAAGTTCGTCACGCAGGGGCTGCGTAAACTAAGCAGATTTCCCACTTGAAGTTATACAAAATAGAGAAATCTCCATACGATAGCCGAACAGTTACGGCAAAGGGCTGAACCAGCTTTTGGTGGGAAACAGGCGTCCGTTATCGGCCCAAATTTATTAAAAATGCAAATATCTCGGTTAATATTCAAGATAGAGAATAAATGTATGTAAATATATTTATAGTAAATTTAATTTACAATAAGATTGGTTCTATACAATTTTTTGATCCGACGTATGGTAACGGAGATATTTCGAATTTTCGAAAATCCCCCCTCTCACTGGTCCGATTTTAGCCGTTAACGAACTTGATCTTTCTTTTTACATCAAACGTTTAAATATCGAGTTTGGTAACGATCAAACAAAAATTGCGGCCGCTAGAGCGTTAACAGACAAATGTATATATATATATATATATATATATATATATATATATATATATATAATTTTGAACGGACCTCATTTTCGTCATCTCCTGGGTAGGATCGATGGACATTTGAAGAAAATTTTCGAAAATCGCGTCATGAGTACGACCTCAATAGCTGATTTCCTTTAAGGGAAACCTGCTAAAAAAAGGAGGGATAAACAACTATTTTCTTTTGAATAACACACACCATTAATTAAATTTATCGTTTTTCTCACTATTTCAGAAGGAGAATACATAAATTATTAGACTTTTTTTTTTTTTTTTTGTTTTGTCTTAAAATAATCTTTTTGTCAACTAATAATTATTTTAATTTGTATAATTAGATTTTTATGCATTACAAAGATAAAACTTTGAGTTTTTAAGTGACACGTGCTAAATAAAAACAAACTCGTTGGAATGGACCGTTTTCCAAAAAAATAAAATAGGAACAATTGAGAGGATGAGCCTAAGAGTAAAATTTAATTGGACACAAATTGTAATTTCTACTGAAATATTACGGGTTATCCACAATGAAAACAAAATCTTTTATCTACTTCATATAAATGCACCACTGTAGTTAACAGAATCATTAGCTCTGGTATCCGATAAAGTATGGTCTTGGGCATTGTATTTTTGAGCAGAAATCCCGTGAAATATCAGAGGTCAGCCCATTGATCTGTTTAATATTCACGGGAAAAATTATTTCCTGAAATTAACGCCATTGTTACATTATAAATAATCAATAAACACACCAATAATAGTAATTACTCCTTTAATTATGATACTAATTAAATACGTAGCTCTGAATAGGTCATTTCTGATTAGTCGAATACAGTGTTATTTCCAAACAAACATTTATGTAAATTCAATATTAATTCAGTATCAAATATTCCTATTAAGATAATTAATTAATACTCTCATCATTGTTTAATTGTTAAGTATTCAAAAGTTCAATTAACGTAAAGCACTTTATGGAATGATAAGCAACCAGTGAAGTTAGTGTTTCCTGTAGTTTTTGAACACACTCAGTACAATAAATTTGACGATTAAATCGTTGAACAAATTCTTAATAAAAGTCCGTCACGCAGGGGCTGCGTAAACTAAGCAGATTTCCCACGTGAAGTTATACAATAGAGAAATCTCCATAGAAGAGCCGAACGGTTACGGCAAAGGGCCGAACTAGCTTTTCGCGGGAAATTCAAAAATCCGGAATCGGCCCAAATTTCATAAAAATGCAAATATCTCGGTTAATATTCAAGATACAGAATACATGTATAGAGCAATATTTATAGTAAATTTAATTTGCAATAAGATTGATTGTATACAATTTTTAGATCCGACCCATAACAACGGAGATATTTTGAATTTTCCGAAAATCCCCCCTCCCTCTGGTCCGATTTCAGCCATTAACGAACTTGATCTTCCTTTTTACATAAAACGATTAAATTAAATAAAGTTTGGTAACGATCAAACAAAAATTGCGACCGCTAGAGCGTTAACAGACATATATATATATATATATATATATATATATATATATATATATATATATATATCATTTTGAACGGACCTCATTTTCGTCATCTCCTGGGTTGGATCGATGGACATTTGAAAATCGCGTCATGAGTACGACCTCAATAGCTGATTTCCCTTAAGGGAAATCTGCTAAAACAGAAGGAAAATAGTCAA
This sequence comes from Riptortus pedestris, assembly GCA_019009955.1. NCBI lineage: Eukaryota > Metazoa > Arthropoda > Insecta > Hemiptera > Alydidae > Riptortus > Riptortus pedestris. The sequence continues at coordinate 35,849,487 of CM032233.1, forward strand.
GGAAGAAACCGTAATACGAACATTCGAATGATGGTGCACAGTTTTATAGTGTTGTTGAAATATAGTTACTTATTAATTAAAAAGTGATCATTTGACAAAAATTGAGTGAAATACTTAGCTTGACAGAAGTTATAGTGAAAGGTGAGACTGACACCCTCGATAATCTTTAATTATTGATAAAGAATGTGAACTTAAAAAAAAAAATGGGTTTCCCAAATAAATATAAAAAAAGGAAAATAACCATTTATTTCAGTCACAGTACATGTGTTGCTGTATTCCCAATGCATTATCAAATAAATGTCCAATAGCAACTGAAATCAGGCAGAGTTAAGATTGTGCCAAATTTAGTATCTATCTATCTATTTATCTCTCTCTCTCTCTCTCTCTCTCTCTCTCTATATATATATATATATATATATATATATATATATATATATACAGTCGACAATCGCTATCACGAAATTCCACGGGACTGCCATTTTTGTTCGTGTTATGTATAGTTTGTCTTAGGCATAGTTCGAGTTATAGAGGTGAACTAAATGAAAATTCGTGTTACAGAGGTAATAAAATGTACTGTGATTTATTCCCTACGTCTTCTACAAATGTACATAATCTTAATATTTTACAAATATTTAAATGAATTAAAATATGTATATATACATAATTTTAAAAAAAACAACGGTAAAACACAGAAAATATTATATTAATTCCACTGATTAATAAGTCCTTAATCTTCCTTTGCTAAAAAAACACTATCAGTCATTAAAATAAAAAAAAACTTTGCTGTATCCCTTACAGCTTCAAAATTAAACATTTAACTTGGTACAGTATAATACAAAATACCCGATACGAGACTGCAAACAGACTAAAGGCTCGTGTCCCCCGTTATGTCTCACCGACTGGTTGCAACCTGAACGCCGGGATTTCGTGTTAAATAAATCCATTCCGAGAACATCTTGATATAGAGGTAATGCGCTAATCAAATTCGTCTTATCTACTGAACTTCGAGTTACAGAGGTAATATTTTTGTCTCTCTTCGTGTTATAAAGGTAAAATATAACCGGAAAATTAGTTCGTGTTACGTATGGTAATTTCTTCGTGTTAGACAGGTTTTTCCAAGGGGATTAAAAATAATTCGTTATATCAAGGATTTCATGTTATCGAGGTTCGTGTTAGCGAGAGTTGACTGTATATATATATATGCGTGTGTGTGTCTGTGTATGTATACACACAAACATGTACGTATAAAACTGTATAGGCCAGGTCCTTATTATAGATGTGGTTGTATTTTGGTGTGGTCAATATTAATAATTATTGAGGCCTATACTAAAACTTTCTTTTATTAACAATGACCACAGGCCTCAAAAAACAACCACTCCATATGTGTGTGTATGTGTATTATATATATAAATTTGCATGGACTTCATTTCATTATTTTCTTCATCTAAACTGCTCAAAAATGAATAGAGATATTGGTAGGTTTTGTGGTATTTATGGGTCCTAGCATTTTTTTTTAAAATTATAAATATCATTAATATTTAATAGAAATTATTGTCTTTCCCCCCCCCCATAAAATAGTTATTTAATTAAGGTCGATTTAATTAAAATTAATACAATAAGAAAAAAATAACCAATATCCCTATTCATTTTTGATCAGTATATTTGAGCATATGAAGGGATATGTGGTAAGCACTGTTTGTACTGTGGGAAGGTGACTATTTATTCAGTTATGGGGAGTCATTACTGTAAATACGAGATTTGTAAAATGAAGAGAGCTCATTTGTTGAGCATAGGAGGCGGTGAATATGGAAGAGTGTAGGGCGGTCATTTATTACGATGTGACTAGGACGGAGCTGACGGGAATGGTGCAGCACAATGCCTAGTCTCCGGGTGATTGGGCATATTGAAACGAGCGGGAATAAGGAATGCCCCGTTGGAGGCATATGTGATTAAGCTATTCTGAAAACATTATCCTCCGCTGGGGCTGGAAACAAATGCCTTCACGCCTCAACTGTAAATCAGTATCGGTTCCGGCATGATTCCCCTCCCGGCCGTCGGCCAACAATGAGCTCCAACTCTGGCCAAACTATGCCCAAACCGGGTCGGAGCGGGGCCTACAAACGGTGCCTTTATTGAATAAACTTCACAAATGAGGAATATAGCAAAGCATCGAGGTTGAATGTAATACACGCTTACCACACAGTCGGACCGTCTATTTTAGTATGTTGCCCACCGATTGGGGCTTCTATACTACCGGACGCTCTGAATACTAAATAGTTATCGGAATTACTTACTTCATCTCAGTCCTGGTAAATAATTCCACTTATAAGGATTCGTAATAGAAATTTCGAATTCTCAATATTAACCATTCACGTTAAATATAGTTGAATACTTAAAAAGACAATAAAGTATTCACGATAACAGCTTCTAATAAGCCAATTCCAAACATGTTTTACGACAAGCAAAAATAATGAACCTCACTAAAGTATCTCCTATACTTATTCCAAACGGATAGATTCACTAGAAAGGGCTCCTAATTCATGCGTTGTAGCGAAAATATAGCATAATGATTGACCTCTAACTTTTAGCAAGTTAGGGGTCCTTTTTACATTACCCTGCATTTCAAATTAGGTTATAATCACATGATTCTAGAAATACTTCTGAGATATTAGTTCAACAACTGTTACAATTTATTACCTTCCACAGCTGTTTCAGAACGTTAGTTGCATCGTTATTGATAAACGAATCTAATTCAGCCCTCGAGTGCTTTTTCAAGTGAATCAGAGGCTTTGAAATTCCGATAAAGGAAGTACAACGTTGGCCGAATTTATCCTCGACAATCGTATTTAGAGGCGTGTGCCGAGAAACCAGAAAGTGCTTTCTATATGCCGTCCCAAAAACAGTAGCAAGGAAGCATTGACAGAGTCCATTATCCATTCTATTCGGCCTGGAACAACAATATACTCTGACTGGTGGAGGTCATATCGCGGTCTAAAAAAAGTACCAGGAATGAAATATAAACATTTTACTGTCAACCACTCAAAAAATTTCGTTGATATGAAAACTGGGGCACATACACAACGTGCGGAATCATTGTGATCCTCACTAAAACGTAGAAATAAATGTGAATTTGGAACAAGGAGAACAATGGTAGACTCCTACATATGTGAGTTCGTCTGCCGAAGAAGGCATCAAAACGATGACTTATTTAATGCAATATTATCAAGTATGAGGGTTGATTGGCCACCAAAATAATGATATTTTTGTTAATTTTATACTTGTAATAAATGTGGTTCAGTTTCTCTTAAAACACTCTTTTATCAATGTTTATAATAGTTTATTAGTAAGAGTTTTATCACTAGTATTTCTAAAATCATGTGATTATAACCTAATTTGAAATGCGGGGCTAAGGTAAAAAAGACCCAAAGTTAGAATACCACTTATAATTCGCTGCTCATTATTATTTTAAGTAATCAACATCCGATGAGTATATTTAAGTAGAGAGATTTTGATATTTAATACATGATTCCTATCCCATTGTGTCCAGGCTTTTCACTTACTAAATGTTTCATGGACCGAATAGTTTTTAATCATTTAGGCGTGTTTAAAATAGCCATGACTTTAGCTCCCTCAAAGCTTTTTTTGCATAGCATTACTATATTAAAATCTACACGAGCGCAGCTTCATCAATTTTAGCTTTTTAGATATATATATTCACAATAAGGTCTTGTTTTCCTCATTTTATTCATACTGCACAGTTCTGTCCTTCCCATCTAGCGCAACGTACGTTTTTCCCTCTTTTTTCCCACTTGAATAATTTCCATTCAAGTGTATTTGCAGCATTATTCAGCCTCACTGATTAAAAAGTCCGTCATGCAGGGGCTGCGTAAACTAAGCAGATTTCCGACGTAAAATTATACAATAGAGAAATTTTCATACGAGTGCCGATCAGTTATGGAAACGGCCGAACTAGCATTTGGCGGGAAACTCAGTCGTCCGTTACACTTAATAAAAGTGCAAATATCTCAGTTGATATTCAAGATAGAGAATAAATGTATATAAATATATTTATAGTAAATTTAATTTGCAATCAGATTGGTTCTATACAATTTTTCGATCCGACGTATAGTAACGGAGATATTTTGAATTTTCGAAAATCCCCCCCTCTAAACTCCCCCTCCCATCTAGCGTGGTCCGATTTCAGCCGTTGACAAACTTGATCTTCCTTTTATATAAAACGATTAAATACCGAGTTTGGTGACGATTAAACAAAAATTGCGACCGCTAGAGTATTACCAGACATATAAATATATATATAATTTTGAACGGACCTCATTTTCGCCATCTCCTTGGTAGGATCGATGGACATTTGAAGAAAATTTTCGAAAGTCGCGTAATGAATACGACCTCAATGGCTGATTTCCCTCAAGGGAAATCTGCTAATACTCTCCAATTTTTGTATTCATCTTGTATCAGTCGTTATTATAATTATAATTGTTATAAATAGCATTTGTCATCGCCTACAGCGTGCGGTTTTGCCTGTAATAGCAATTTCACAATTTATTCAAGCAAGCGAGCCAATTCCGCAATTTTCCGTAGCCGTTGAATGACTTTTAGAGAGCTATCCTTGACATCTTAAATTTTCAAGAAGACTTGTCTCGCACGAATTTGAATGTCGAATCGAAGAACCCATTCTCCGTAAGTTCGTTAGCCCTCCAATCGCTGTACTTTTCTACATACTCCTTTCATTTCAAATAGATGTAGTACAGCTCTAATTGAAGATTAAATTATTACTCTAGGCTTTCCTTTCCTGTGCAGACCCAAAAATCCGACTGTTCTTCAGATACTTTCTTCCGTTCTCTAAAAAAAAAAAAAATATATATTATTCCTTCCTCTAGAAATAGTGTATTGTTCAAGGACAGGTCAAAACAATTTTCAGGTAAGGGTAGCTCCTTCCAAATTTCTTATTAATTCCCTTTAATTTTTTATTTTGTTCTTATTGCACTGTGCTCGTTTTCGCATAGCCATATTCTGAGAATTTAATTTTTGGACCACTGGAACACAGTGATTTTATACAAAGTGGTGAAGGACAGTATTGGAGGATATTCGGGAAACCTTTATGAGATATCTAGTTTCATATCAGTGATATTTACTTCATTGAAAGGAAATTTAGTGGTTGAGGTGGATAAGGTATGATTGGAATATGGATCTGACTACCTTCCCCGACCTCCAATCCCCTCAATCCCTAATTGGGAACGTAAGTTAGAGGTATTGAAAAGAGGAAGTGGAGTTGAAGAGATTAGTGCTTAACTTGGGAAGCGGCACTTAAATGAAACATGATGAGGTTCAGGATCATCCTTAAGATGTAATATATCTTCCCCCTGCACCGATCCTTAACCCCCTGAGAGGAAAGTAGACGGAGATAATATGTAGTTGGGTAATTCTATCTCACATATTCCACGGGCCATCCTAACCTAATTAAATACATTTATTGAAGTAGTGTGTGTGTGTGTGTGTGTGTGTGTGTGTATGTATATATATATACACATATATATATATATATATATATACTAACGGGCCCGACAGACGTTGTCCTTCATGGTGTTTCAAGCGATTAGAATATTAAATTTAATAATATTATGTTTCAAACAAAAGCTACTTTTAATAACACAAAAAAAACTTTTATGTACACGTTTGCCTAAAAACAAATAGAAAATGAAATATCTCGAATTTTTCATTCAGGCCTGCCTTATCTAATTTAATATAGCTTATGATCATAGAAGGATTTAGATATAGAGTTTTGTTAAGTTCGGTTCAATCGTTAGTGCCTAATAAATTCCCACTTTAATTTTTTAGTGAATATCTCGTTTATACTTTGTTATATGACAAAAGTGAATGTAGTAACAGCATGAGTATAATCGCAATAGCCTCTGTTGCTAGTAAGTTGTAAGTGGGGGAGTATAATCTTAATACTAGCAGCATCTGTATAATAGCAATAGCCTTCCCTGCTAGTATGCAGCATAAGTATAATCTCAATAGTAGCAGCATAAGTATAATCGCAATGGCCTCCCTGCTAGTAAGCAGCATAAGTATAATCTCAATAGTAGCAGCATAAGTATAATCTTAATTGTAGCAGCATGAGTATAATCGCAATGGCCTCCCTGCTAGTAAGCAGCAAAAGTATAATCTCAATAACCCTCTCCCGCTAGTAAGTAGCATAAGTATAATCTCAATAGTAGCAGCATGAGTATAATCAGAGATTATAGCCTCCCATGCTAGTAAGCTATTGCTCTCCCAAGAGTTCAAGGGAAGCATGTGTTACCATATGGAATCCCTTTTTAGGTTCCCAGGTCTAAGGAAATAGAACAAAAAGTTGTTTGTATAGGCCGTCTATGATATAATAGGGAGTTCCTGGAAGAAAATATTATTTATTGGGAGGGTGAATGTAAATACGGAAAAGGCAGTAAACTTAATCACAGCTAATGCTTATATTGTCAATTTTGTTTTTATTGGCCTGTTTATAGACTGTAGGAAAGGAGGGCCATATATAGAAAGAGGCAGACATTCCCTCCCATCCTCCAGCTGGTTCGCAGCTAGGAAAACAAGGGTTTTACAAGATTTATTACATCGGATGAAGGGGACGGAACGAGGAGAGCCGGGGATATTCCTGACGAGAAAAGGTGTTTGGAAGTGGTATTGTAGGCGTGAACTGATATCTCTTACCAGTCATTTCATTCCTTTTCACAACCTGAGCGCATACATTTTACCTATCCATTGCTTATTGCATGTCGACATTCTTCTGGGAGTCCTGAAAATTTGTATTTATTTATTATTTTTTAAATAATAAACCTATGGAATCGATTAACCATTTTTTGGGTAACCACACTCAAAAACTTAGGTTTGTCACATTTTAAGACAATTAGAATCCGAATTTTTAATTGTATGCGTCTTTCCGCCTTACTTAAAATTTCTTAACAGGAATCCTTAAAAAAAAGATAGCGTTCAGACATTACTCTTATCCTAACTTTTATCAGATTTCCCTTAAGGGAAATCAGCTATTGAGGTTGTACTCATGACGGAATTTTCAAAATTTTTCTTCAAATGTCCATCGATCCTACCTAGTAGATGACTAAAATGAGGTCCGTTCCGGGGGTTAGAGGGGAGGATTTTTGAAAATTCGAAATATCTCCGTTACCATACGTCGGATCGAAATAATGTATCGAATGAATCTTATTGAAAATTAAATTTACTATAAATGTTTTCATATACATTTATTCTCTATCTTGAATATTAACCTAGATATTTGCATTTTTATTAAATCTGGGCAGCCGTTTCCTTAACTGCTCGGCTCTCGTGAAATTTCTCTATTGTAAAACATCACGTGGGAAATCTGCTTAGTTTACGCAGCCCCTGCGTGACGGACTTTTTTTTTAAATCTAGAACCATGATTTGGGTTTTCAACAGGGATTTTTTTTGATTTGACAAACTCATTAAATAAAATCCTACCCTGTCTAGAAAGGGGTGGTAACCTTTAAATAACCATTCCCAATTACACTTAGTCTCACAAAACGGACGTTAATAAATAATATTTTAAAAATTAATAAGAAATGTCACTAAAATCTAAAAATTCATAACCCATTGATATGGGTAGATTCTTAGGCTGTAATGTTCACATCTATAATTCACAAACACACGTACGCACACAAATATATATATATATATATATATATATATATATATATATATATATATATATATATATATACACACATAATACAACGCTGATTGCACTAATATAAACGTTTCCGATTACTTGGTAATAACTTAGATAACGTGTGGTCCTAATGAAACTTGTTACTTAAAATAATTGTAGAAATTATACACCACGTATTATTCATGGAAATAATTCTTAATAATGTTTTTTTTTTTTGTTCCAGGTAAGTGATATTGAAGAGCTAATTAACTCAAACATGTAAGTACCATTTGAAGGGCTATGAAAATTGACTTGAATGAAGGTTGACAATGATTTTGTTTCAATCCTGGGAAGAATATGAATAAATCATTTTCACGTGAAGTTTTCAAGGAGCCTAGAGGAGGATAACACCTTTTAAGATGAATGCTAGCATACAAGTTCATTCAAGATACAGCTAATGCTCACGACCAAACTGTTTTTCTTTTTACTTCATAAGTCAGAAAATTGGGGTTTCCTGTTGATTATATATGTCCTGAAAAAAAGGAACTGGCTTTAATGAATTGTAATATAAATCTATATTATATCTATCTGTATACTATCAATAGCACAATAAAAGTGCATTATTTTTATATACTGAAAATATGCCATTCAAATCATTCATATAACGAACTGAAAAACCATTTGTAGTTTGTAGGTACTAAGCAGACGAGCTGTTGCATCATAGGTAACATTAAATACAGACCAGCGAAAATCACAGTCACTGAACTTATATCTTCTTATCATATAGTTTGACTTGATAAAGAAAATTGGTGCCAGATGATTTTTTTCAATTAAAGAACATCTAAATTAAAAATTGTTTATTGACAGTGTATTACATTAAACGGAAATCAATTAAATGCAAAATCGATACCGAATGTAGCTTTTGATCTTTGTTCAAATCTCTCTCTCTCTCTCTCTCTCTCTCTCTCTCTATATTTATATATATATATATATATATATATATATATATATATATATATATTGTAGTTTTACTTGTTGGAGTATTGGTCAATGTTGATGAAAAAATCTTTTATTTTATGCCGATATTTCGAGAATCTTTATTTTCTCTTCTCCAGGACAAGATTAAAGACACTTAAAATCTTCTGCACAAATGTATCTATTGCACATAGGGCTTACATATGTGCAGTAGATTTTAAGTATCTTTAGTCTTTGCCCTGAAGAAGAGAAAATAAATATTCTCGAAATATCGGCATAAACTAAGATTTTTCATCAACATTGACCAAAACTCCAAAAAGAATAAGAACACCCTATATAACTATAACCTGGTTGAAATCATCAACACAATTATATATATATATATATATAAATATATATATATATATTTCAAGATTCTCCTATTAGTGGTCAAGTCAAAAATAGTAGTAATTTTGAGTAATTTTACTCAGATCAAGTGAAATTGTTTGAATTAATCATGTCTACAGTACCAAAACTATTCAAAATATTTTAATTTTTGTAACGAATTTAATGTTTTTTTTGTTTGTTTTTTTTTTACAAATATATGAACATAATTTCAGATTACATTAAACGTCCATTTTAAAAGAAAGCTGCACTTCTATAAGTAAACTAGTTCACTCACTTTTTCATAAATAAAAATTAGCATTGCGAAGGGATATATTGCTTTTCCATTGCACATAAATCAATTAAAAACTGTATTTAAAAAAATGAAGGATAGTCTGTTTAAAACCAAAACCATACTGTATATTTTGAAGAAACAAATTAGTTAAAACTAAGGCTAGGACCCACCAACCCTACTCTTATAATTAGACATAGTGAAAGCTTATATGACTTTTGGATGATATAGCATAGCTTTACCTAAAAATATCTGAATATATAACAACTTTTCTTAAAGGTTTCTGTATATACAAACATCCTAAAAGATTATTAGAAAAACTAAAATATTTTTAATACCTAAAGCGATCATTGAAATCAATTCTTGTTTTGCACTAAAATTCTTCAAATCTTTTTCTACAAACCGCCTCTATTGATTTATGTAAATAGAAAGGAGGTAATTTAAAATGCCTTTCTTTCCACATAGGCAATATGAGAGAAATAACAATTTTTTAACGAGCATACTTCGGTGGGTGGTAAGAAAGAAACTTTTTCCTCGCCGAACTCATATGAAGTTTCTTCCTTCACTTCAGTTTGTAGAATCTGTAGTTGAACTTTAATCATACTTTCACAAAGCTCCCAACATATTTCAATAGGGAGCGTATTAAAGTTTACCCAAACTCTTTCAAAAGGTTCTTTCTTTTTTTTTAAGTGAATTTCTACCACCCCAAGAACTGTAAAATCCGCGTTGTGGTAACAACCTTGTCAACATTAAACAAGAGCGAATATATACAGTAGGAACTTGGCAAATTTAAGCAATACAATAATCAAAACATCAGAAAAAGTAATTCTTCAAACCTATTTACGTATATATATATATATATATATATATATATATATATATATATATATATAATAGTGAGAGAGAGAGAGTGTGTGTTAGGAAGGCATGTATGACTGCTTATAAAATCTAAATCAAATGAAAATGAATGCGGAGTCAACAAAGCTGTACAAACTATTTACAGTTTTGTCCAACTCTATCTGGTAAAAATTCTCAACTGATGAACCAAACCTAGTTTAGACTAATCTTTTTGCCTGGAAGTAATTTTTCTAAGTACTCCTTTTGACATATGAGCGAAATATGCTTTTACAAAATCTTCTTGACATAATTTCTGATGGGAGCCAGACTGTTAAGTAGTTAGTTTTCAGAATTCTAATGGAATTTATCCGTTTTGACCCCCCACTGAACCCAACTAGATAAAATTCAGTGTGACTGCTAGCAGATTTCCCTTAAGGAAAATTTCTGTTAACGCTCTAGTGGTCGGAATATTTGTTTGATCGTTACCAAACTCGATATGTAATCGTTTTATGTAAAAAGAAAGATCAAATTCGTTAATGGCTGATATCGGACCAGTGGGAGGGGGGGAGGGGGTTTCTAGGAGATTTTCAAAAATTTGAAATATATCCGCTACTTTACGACCAATCGAAAATTTGTATAGAACCAATCTCATTGCAAATTTATTATAAATATTGTTATATACATTTATTCTCTATCTTGAATATTAACCAAAATATTTGCATTTTTCAGTTTTCAGCCTTCAGCAAATCCCCACTTCTACTTATGTTACATAAAAAATACTCTGTTATGTAATAAACCACATTATTCGAAGCTTAAATACCAGATATTGTTATCAAGAGATTCTTATAATACGAGATACATGCGAATATGTTCTGATGACCCCCCCCCCTCCATCCTATGTTCTTGGACTACTAAAATTTGATTGATTGAGATAAAAATTATTCTGATTCATTATAAATTACAGTACTAGGTATAGTAAATACTTTTCAATAAAATTAATATGTGTATATTGGGATATATTTCAGTAATTGATTTTCTTTCTGTAGTTGGCTGACCTGTTTGTTTACATTTTAGACGTTTCCTGTTGGGAAGTTTCTTATTATCGTTTGTATTTATTCACTTAATATTGACGGTGCTGTTGTGTTGCCCGTTTGTAGATTTATCTATTGTTAAACTTCACGAGGGAAATCTGCTTCGTTTACGCAGCCCCTGCGTGACGGACGTTTCTTATATAAGTACTCTCGTATATCTGAAAAACCGCTAAATTTAGAATGTTAAAATTCAATATGGGATTGTTGTGACGCCTACTTGTGTACTCCCCCTGGTAATCTTAATTCAGTAAGAGGTGTGTGTTTAGAGGTGTTTGAAAAGAAATCTCCGTGCATATTAGGGATACAAAATATTTGTATAGGATCATTTTTTTTTTTATAATGAAAACATCGATAACTTATGTACTATGTCATTTTTCGATCCGATGCATTGGAACGGAGTTTCAAATTAAACAATTTTAAATAAAATGACACCAAATATTTTGTTTATTTAATTTAATAGGAATACAAGGGAAGTCATCAGAATAATTATGGAAACATTTTTTGTTGGACAGATTGTGTTAGCTTACTTTTTAGTGAATGTTTACTTACTTAATTCATATTTAGTCATTCATACATAGATTTCAAATTTTAACGCAATATTTTTCATGTATTTCAGATTAGGTTCTTCTCTTTACACGGTGTTACATATAATCTGAGACTGGTTTATATGCAGTATTAAATAAAAACAATGACTGGTTCCAATGTTTCGAGAACTACAGTGATGTTATATATTTTTCGTTTTCTTGTAAATTACACTTATCCGATCATAATGCTCTGCTTTTGAATTGCGTTTACTTGAACTTTAAAATAAACTATTTTGTATTGCTGGCGTTATTATGTGCATGCACACATTAGAATATTCTCCAATAATACTTTAACAATGGAAACATGGTTCAAATTCTAACAAAAGTAGCTCAAATTCCTTATTTGTGTTGATTGAAACGTGACTGTTAAATTTCTGAACGATTTGGAAAAATATAATGCTTTATGAAACATTTTAAGTTGCGTATTATCATATTTACATATTATTTTATATATTGACGAGGGAATTAGATAGAATGCGAAATCATTTATGTGCCTTTTCAAAATAATATAATAACTTGGACATAATTACAATAATAATAAATATTTGAAGAGTATCTTTTATCTGAAATAATTCATCCGTAACTAAACATAAACAGCTCATTTCATACAAACGAGTTCAAACTTTATTAAGAACTGAAATTATTTATTTTAAAAACTAATTTGTGAGATTTTTCCAGGAAATTATGAGAATTAAATCTCCAATTCCTAAAAAGAATTATAAGCTGTTATTAAATAATTATATAAACGTTAATAACACACTTATTTTGAGAACTGCATTGAATGCAAAGTACATTCAATTTACAACTCAAATTATATCTAAATTTGGGCAAATTAGTAGCATAATCGATAACGAACATTGTTGTAATCGTGCTAAACAATTATATTAGCCCTTCCACATCAACTTCGGAGAAATCTGGGACATGTTTGCCAACTGGAATAATTGCTAATCTATATACATATATATATATATATATATATATATATATATATATATATATATATATATTGAGGTACTTTACTGAAAATCTCTCTCCTCCCCCCCCCCACTTTTTCTCTCTCTCCTCTCTCTCTCTCTCTCTCTCTCTCTCTCTCTCTCTCTCTCTCTCTCTCTCTCTCTCTCTCTCTCTCTCTCTCTCTCTCTCTCTCTCTCTCTCTCTCTTCCCCCCCTCTCTCCCCCCTCTCTCTTTCTCTCCCCCCCCTCTCTCTCTCTCTTTCTCTATCTCCCCCCTCTCTCTCTCCTCTCTCTCTCTCCCCCCTCTCTCTCTCCTCTCTCTCTCCCCCCGCTCTCTCTCTACCTCTCTCTCTCCCCCCCTCTCTCTCTCTCTTTCTCTCTCCTCCCCCCTCTCTCTCTCCCCCCCTCTCTCGCCCCCTCTCCCCCCCCCTCCCTGTCTCTCCCCCTCTCTCTCTCCCCCCTCTCTCTCTCTCTCTCCCCCTCTCTCTCTCTTTCTCGCTATTTCATATACACATGATGAGTCAGCAAAGTTTTGAGAAAGTAAAGCCTCGGTCTGACAGAAAATTATCCTAAAGATAAATACATTATACGTGCAATGCATATTCTGGAAAGAGTGGTTAAAAATATTCTTGGTAACTAGAATAGAACTCATTACTCTCGTTGATTCTGTGGGTCGTTTTCGAGCAAGGGAGAGGCGAACCTTATACAAAGCCTCCTAAATCCTGGAAGGGTGTTTTTATTAGAAATTGCTGCTTGTTTGTACTAGCAGTGGAATGTTTCTCACTGAGTGATCGGATTTGGGGGCAGATGTACCCTAAACCATGAAGGCCGGTCAATATTTATTTTACTGGTGATAAAGAACAGAAACATTTGGCGGCGCATGAATGGGGGGTTGCTAATATAATTATGACTAAAAATAAAGGGGGGGGGGGTTGAGTCCCTTAGGAATTCTAGCATTGCGAAAAGGATAGCATCATCAAGTTGTTGGTCTGATGTGTGTCGTTCCACGAATCAAGGAAATAAAGCTGGAATAATATGGGGGTAAGCATCGTTGTTCCCAAACAGAATGAGCTCCGCAGTTTTATTATAACATTGATCTTATCTTTAAAGCAGGTTGTACTCATGACACTAATTTTGAAAAAAAAAACTCCTCAAATGTCCATCGATCCTTCCGAGGGCATGACCTAAATGAGTCCGTTTCGATGATGATGATGATGATGATGATAGTGTGTCTGTGTGTGTGTGTGTTTATATATATATATATATATATATATATATATATATATATATATATATATATATATATACACTCAACCTCAAAAAAAACCGGACACTTCATTTTTGTCGTATTAAAAGCTAATTTTCAGCAATTTTCTTTATGTGGGTATTCTAGTTATTACAGAGAATTTAGAGTCTAAGTCCATTGAACTAATCCCTTCAGGATTAGTAAGCAATTAGATAAAACTCAGATTAGATTTATTTGTCGTGAAGTTGATCTATTCTTAGTTATTAGTTTTTCGAACATTTAAACATCTTTAATTATTAACCAAGCACTTTCTTTAATTAATGTTTTATTTTTATTTCGGTCCAGAATAATGGGTCTTTCAAACTTAGATGGAAGGCCGGAGCTTACGTTACATTGCCGAAACGCTTGGGGTAGTGAAGTCTACCATTCACTGTAATAAAAATGAAGAATAATTTTTTTTTTTTTAAATTTGTTAATTTATCTTTATCTTTTTTTTTATTTTGTATTTTTTTGTAAATAATCAATAAAAATTATTCACTTTTGGCAGATTTTGTTTAAATAACCTATAGATTAACCAATTATTTTAATTAAAAAGATTAATATACATATATATTAAGTATTTAACAAAATTATAAGACTAAATCTAAGTGTCCGGTTTTTTTTGCGGTTGAGTGTATATATATATATATATATATATATATATATATATAGAGAGAGAGAGAGAGAGAGAGAGAGAGAGAGAGAGAGAGAGAGAGAGAGATAGAGTGAGAGGCTGGACCTTTTTTTTACGAATATGTGTTCTATGTAAAATTAACGATTAAACGACTGAAATCGGACCAGATGGAGTTCGGGTTAATAGTGATAAATCGAAAATTTAAAATATCCCCATTATTACGAGTCGGATCGAGAAATTGTATATAATCAATCTTCTTTCAAATTTAATTTCCGATACATATTTTTCTATACAAAATGTTCCTCTATCTGGAATATTAAGTTAGATAATTGTATTTTTTATTTTTAGCATTCAGTAAATTCTCACTTTTAGTAATTACAAACTAACAATAAGTACATATATCATGAAACGTCTTATTCCAAACTTAAATACCAAATTTTATTTACGACGGACCTTCACTACTAATTCAGATTTTATGTTCTTAACTGGAAAATGTTAATTTCAACATCAGTAAACCACTACTTCTACTCAACGAACTTTTACTCAGAAATACAAAATATTGTTGAGATGAGATCAATAGTGTGTCAACCCAGCATGTGAAAGACTTACTTAGTTTACGCAGCTCCTGCTTGCCGGACTTAGTTTGAAAGGATATTTTGTTGTGAACAACTAAAATGAAAATCCCGCCGATATATTCATACTGAAAAAATAAATAAATAATAACATTTGGAATTTCTTTTTCACTCATATCTCTTCATCTTCAATGGAATTTGGAAATTCCAATAATCCTTTATAAATGTATTCATTTTTCATTCCTCTTCTACGAATTGATTGATTATAAAAAAAAAACCTTAAATAATTACAGTGTTCTCGGGTTTTAGCTGGAATACGCTAGTCAGTCAAAGGGAGAACAAAAAATTAAAATGTGATATGCCGTGTAATTCTAGAGTGTGGGAAAAACTGCTTAGTTCGTGCTGCCTCTGCTTGTTGGGTTTTTTTATTTATTTTGTAAGTGGAACATATATGTTGAGAGATACCTAGGAATGCAAAAATGTCGGTTTATATTGAAGATACAGAAAAAGTGTATAAATCAACATTTATAGAAAATTCAATTCACATGATTGGTTAAATATGATTTGTTGATCCTACTCATAGTAACGGAGATATTTTGAATTTTTTCATCTCTAAGGCCCCCCCCCCTCTCCCCCCAGTTCGATTTTAGCCATTAACGAACTTGTTTTTAGATTTACATGAAACGCTTATGTATCGAGGTAAAAATAAAAAAAAAAATCACAGAAAAGTATATTTTGAAAGCTCGTGATTTCCTCGGGAGGATCGGTGTACATTTGAAGATAGTTTTGAAAATCACTCTATAACCTCTATATCACATCAAAAAGTCCGTCACGTAGGGGCTGTGTAAACTAAGCAGATTTTCCACGTAAAGTTATACAACAGAGAAATCTCTTTACGAGAGCCGAAATGTTACGGAAACGGCCGAACTATCTTTCGCCGGACACGAATAAAAGCGACCATAGCTCGTCCGTTACACTTAATAAAAATGCAAATATCTCGGTTAATATTCATGATAGAGAATAAATGTGTATAGCAATGTTTATAGTAAATTTAATTTGCAATAAGATTGGTTTTATACAATTTTTCGATCCGACGTATAGTGACGGAGATATTTCGAAAATCCCCTCCTCCTGGTCCGATTTCAGCCATTAACGAACTTGATCTGTCTTTTTACATAAAACCTTTAAATATCGAGTTTGGTAACGATCAAACAAAAATTGTGATCACTAGAGCGTTAACTGACATATATATATATATATATATATATATATATATATATATATATATATATATATATATATATATATATATAATTTTGAACGGACCTCATTTTCGTCATCTCCTGGATAGGATCGATGGACATTTGAAGAAATATTTCGAAAAACGCGTCTGAAGGGAAATCTGCTAAAATGAAAAACCCTTGAAATCGTAGAGTTTCCGAAATAGTCCTCATCCACTGGCATAGAGTTTATCCAAGATAGGATATATAGTATTTTCAGTTGAGTTCATCATATTTATTATCATTTTATTATTAAGGCCCAATTATAAAGTAAGGACATAACAAACTCTCCCTTGGAAAATGCTGAACTGGTTTAGAATAATCAAGGTACAAGTTGGTCGATAGGATCTAAGGTTTCTTCTTTTCCTCTGGAATTTATGAGAGCTGAGCCTTAAAATAAAATGAAAAAGACGGTTGAGAGAGGGCGTTTCCCAAATTGTAGGAGAGCGGCTAAGAGGAGCGTCAAGCACCCTTTAGCAGCCCTTTGACGAGCTCTCTGTTATTTCTACTTGCCTTTCCCTCTCTCTCGCCAGTATCCTACTCCTCTCTCGCTCTTTTCTATGTTTCTTCCAAAGAAAGACCATTTCCCCCATATCTTTCACAATCGCCCATAGGCACAATTTCCTCACTTTTACCGAAGCTTGCTCTTCTCGACTAGACGTAAACTGAGGTACAGCGACTCCTGTCCCACAGGAGCATGATGCTTTTATTATTCTACGTACCGAAGTCCTTCCCTCCAGTCATTATTTTGACTATAATGGGAGTCGGAATGCTATTCGACTAAAATGTTTAAAGAATGACGTTTTAGCAGATTTCCCCTAAGGCAAATTAGCTATTGAGGTTGTACGGATGACGCGAATTTCGAAACATTCTTTAAGTATCCATCGATCCTTCTCAGAAGATGACGAAAAGGAGATTTGTTGAATATATATATATATATATATATATATATATATATATATATATATATGGTGTTATTGTTTTTTGGAGTTTTGGTCAGTGTTGGGGAAAAAATCTTAGTTTATTCCAATAATTCGAGAAATTATTATTATTTATTTTCTCTTCTTCAGGGCTAAGAAGTGCAGGTACTACTTTATATATATATATATATATATATATATATATATATATATATATATATATATATATTGCACATTGTTATTAGAGTGTAACGGATAGTGTTTGTGTTAATTCTACTAGCCAAGATTAAAGATACTTAAAAACTATTGTACCTCTGTTTACATTAGGAGTAAGTACTAAGTGCAACCTACCCAAGCCTGTTACATTCAGCATGGTCACTGCCACCGCCAACACTGACCTAAACTCCAAAAAACAACAACACCATATATACAAATATATATATATATATATCTGTTATCGCTCTAGCGGTCGTAATTTTTGTTTCATCGTTATCAAACTCTATATTTAAACGTTTTACGACAAAAGATCAAGTTC
>CM032233.1:35872500-36062500 GCA_019009955.1 Riptortus pedestris
GACGATCCCTTGGGACGATTAACGAGTACGACTCTCGTAGAATAGGATAGAATAGAAAATTTATTGCTTAAAAGTCATAAGTAAAATTACATAAATAAATAAGCTGTACAATTCTACGAGTAGTTAGTAACTAAAAATTTACAATGTATATATATATATATATATATATATATATATATATATATATATATAAGTACAGAGATAGAACAAAAAATGAGACAGCTGACATATAAATGATAAACAATTCATATGGACTTGGTCAACAGTAATAGCTTAAAAAATAATAATAATTATAATTATGAATTTTAAAGTGTTTCTCCAATTACACATAAAGCAGAAAACTTCGTATTTTAACACTTTCCTAAACAAATCATTAGTTCGACTTTCATAGGTCCCGTCTACTTGCAAGCTGACTCAAGGTGATTTGACCACTGACGCCCGAGCTATTATGAGGCTCGTCTGACTACGGGAGACAAATCATTGCAGGCCCCTCCTTGGGGTCCTCGGGGGTGCTAGACAGAATTGATCACTCGTACATAAATCTCTGATCGCGAATCCGTTGAGGCTAATGATCTCTAGGGTCTGTAAAGCCAACCAAATTCCTATGGGAATTAAAAGTAAATACTAGCATCACTTTTATCTCTAGGAAAGGAAAAAAAGAGGGTCACAGGTGCACGCAGTGATTTTCCGTAGCCTTCTTCATCAGACCACAAGGACATCATTAGGAAAATTCCATTCATTCCAATAAAAACATGAGTGGGCAAAACCCCAGTCGATTAAGTGGCATTTTTCTCATCTTGGGTTATCAGAATGTAAAATTGTCTTGTTTTCGGGTCTATGTCCCACCATACCAAACGTCCATATCCGTCTACAGCAATTGCCTTAAGGGGAAAGTGGGTATTATACATGCTATAATACAGGGTTGACCACAAATCGTTAGATTTCATTCTTATATTTTCCTCTTTTTCATATACTTATTATTTAAACCATTTATTTTCAGTAAGATATCTTACTTATTATGCTGGGAAAGGGAAAATTTGCTTCATGAAGCATTCAGGCGCAAGTGTTTGTTCAGTTACCCCCAACTTTGAAGAAATAATAAATGCGTTTGTCATTTGTTAGGCTTAAAAATGGTTTTTGTAAAGTATATCTTGAGGATTTTTCTTCGTCCCTCCTTTTAAGATGGATTCCGAAAACGTTTTTCTCAAGCCAGCAAGAATGAAATTTGACTGACTATTTTCGCCCGGTTTTCTGATGTGTCCGATTTCGCTCTTGTTAAGGGCGTCCATTGTGGTCTCTTTTGTAACCTAAATTTAACATTTGTACGACCCGAAAGTGAGAGCCAAAGACAACAATCTCCCCTTTGGTCGAAGCCACGTAGTTAGTAGGTAGTCTTGAGTACAGACCAAGATATTAATGATTTTGTGGTCAATTAAATATCAGACATTGTGGAGATCCGTCAAAGGATTGGAATCCCTCGGATGGTGGCAGTGGGATTTATACTGTGTCATATCGCTAATTCCCTTAAAAAAGCATATTTATGTCACGGTGGAGAAGGAAGTTTCAAGTGAGCATCATGTAGTGTCTGAAGGACTTAACATGGCATGCATTAATTTTCTACAGGACAGGGCTGTGTAGTTTCTTTTACACCTGAGTTTTCGGCATCGATTCTTAAGCAAAGGAACTAACTCTTAATATTCCTAATTGTTGTCTTACATGAAGAACAGTTCACAGATTATATAGCCAAAGGTCAAGATCAGTCACAATCCAAATGATTTATACAATCATTTTATTGCCCGGCTAGTTTCAGCAATGTGGTGAATAACAACAACTCTTGCCTATGTGAGAAAATAACTATTCAAGCTTACAGACACCACCTTCATGACTGTCCTTTACTGAATAACGCTAGGAAAATTCTTAGAAAGAATATACAACACAGGTCTTTAGGCAAACCAACTTTTGTCTCTCTCTAAATTATTAAAAGAACATGAACAATTTGCTAAGAAAATTAACATCTACGATTTATCAGTTCTGCACTAGCCTTGTTATAATTAATTTCATTAAAATTATTTTAACAGATTTCCCTTAAGGGAAATCAGCTATTGAGGTCGTACTCATGATGCGGTTTTCGAAAATTTTCTTCAAATGTCCATCGATCCTACTCAGGAGATGATGAAAATGAGGTCCGTTCAAAATTTATATATATATATATATATATATATATATATATATATATATATATATATATTTGTCTGTTAACGCTCTGGTGGTCGCAATTTTTCTTCGATCGTTACCAAATATTTGGCATTTAATCGTTTTATGTAAAATAAAAGATGAAGTTCATTAATGGCTGAAATACGACCAGTGTGAGAGGGGGGATTTTTGAAAATTCGAAATATCTCCGTTACTGTACGTCGGATCGAAAAATGGTATAGAATCAATCTTATTGCAAATGAAATTTGGTATAAATATTGTTATATTTTAGTTAACCTATTATTTCATTTATTGATTTTTATATTGTCCTTCATTTATTAATTTTAATTATTCTAGATTATACTTCGTCCACCCCATCTCATTAACCACATGTTAAGATTGTATAAAGAAGTGGAAGAATAGCAAGGGTATCGATATGAGGAAGATGTAAAAAATAGCACAGTGGGAAACTTAGAGCCAATAAATTGTCCATTTCCTGGGTTACTGGAGAAGTGGGGAATAAAAAACGACATTTTGTGTCACGACCTTCCACTATCTAAGTCAGGCATAGACTCAAGTGGCTTAGCTTGTGCAAAGTCCGATACTAGTCGGCGAATAAAATGATTGTATAAACCATTTGGATTTTTATTATCTTGACCTTCCGCCATATAATCTGTGAAGTAAACTTATTAATGTTATTATTTCACCTTTTCTACTTAAAGAAGTTTTGTTTGCTATATTTCTGTGAGTGTGTGTTTCTCTGTCGGATTAAAAGAATGAAAGATTGAATAAAATGGAGCTTCCAACAGCTATAATTTGACTATGTGTTGTGTATATAGGATGAAAGCCAGTCTGCATGAGATAGATAAGCGTCAGTTTATGTACATCATTTCAACTTCTCTTCGACAGGCATTCTTTATTATATAGGTTGTTTCACCTCTTTCTTATCGCCGTTAAATATTCTCTTGAGAAGACCTTAGCCGAGTTAGTCTATTCTAGTCGCAGCAAGTAGGGGAATGCACGTGAAGGAAAGTGCCCTAGGCCTCTTTTGCATGCGTTTCCGTTCACGCTATCATGATTAATGGGGCTGATGAAGGGATGACGCCAAGATTGATTAGTAGAAAACACGAATTTGTTTAAATTTACTTCGGTCGAATTTATTAAACTGCAACGAGTTAGAAAGAGTTTGTATAGAGTGATGTGGTTGAGAGCAGAGATCGTGGGAGCTTTGGGACCTATCAGGGAGATAAGGAACAAGACTACCGATAATATAGGAAAGGCCTTTTGTTTGAGCATCCTGCAATCTTATTCATATTCACCAGTGACGTCGGTTAGGTCCCACGGCTGTAACTCGAGTAGAAAGTTCCAACATTTCCTGAATTAACTTTTTTATTCTTTTTTTGTTGAACTGTCGAACATCATTTTTATGCTATAAGAAAAGCTATCAACATTGAGCGTGCAAATGAAAAAAGGTATTTTAAATTTTAGTGTTATTATGGCATGCATTTTATTCACTATTTCAGACTTTTATAATGTAGAGTTATTGACTTCATTTATATTTTTGGGCAGCTTTCAAATCAGCATATCGTACGTACTACTCTTATAAATAATAATGATACTTTGAGTGTGATGTGTGGTATGAATGGGGTAGGTTTGTTTCGTGTGATTTAGCTATAGCAAAATGAGATCAGCGGTTTCATACGTTTGTTACTCAGCCGAAGCTTAGTTCCCACTTCGTAAACTCAGTAATATCCCTTGATATTTCCTTGCGATGACTCCATTAATTCGAGGGTATGATAGATTTAGTAGAGTGCCATTTCGTGACTACTTTGTACTATCATTCCGTCTGAGTATGTTTATCTCTTCCATATTTAATAGTTTAAAAAAACAAAAACAGCATGCTGCATAAACTTAAAAACATGCACGATTTGATGTCGAAAATCTAATGCTATTCCTATGAATTAAGCCCTATGAGAAACACTGTGTATAAGATAATAATCGTTTAATATGAAGTATTATTTATATTAATGTTTTTCGCCTTTACAAAGAGTGGTAAAAATGAGTAACGAACTCACCCAATAAAATCCTTAGTCCCACCCTGGCTTGAATACAGTAGTAACCTGTAGATACCCCGTCCCGATTAGTCTCAACTGCATGAAGTGGACGTTAACAAATAACTACCATATTTACGAAAGTAGACTCCATTTTACTCCTAAGTATTCTTACGATTTCATTGCGCCAGTATTACATTTGGAAATAATTCACGAATCTTATTTACTAATAAAGTTGCCGGCTTTGGAGATTAGTCTTTTAATAATTACCCCAGTGCCAACTTACTATCGCGAGGACATTGAAAAGCTGCTTGTGTAAAACAGTCCTAACCTTTTATTTTGCGCTATTTTGTTACACAAACAAAAACGGGAGTAGAATGGAACACTTGACATCCTACAGGTGACATGAAGTCCACTCTCTGGCTATTCAAGGGCTGATGAACCAAATAAAGAACTTGTCGATATGGATTTTCTTTAGTATCGTTAATGAAATTTCAAAAATTATACGTAAATGTTTACCTATTTTAGCAGATTTCCCTAAAGAAAAATCTGCTATTAACTTTCTATTCACGAATCAATTTTCGAACAATTTCCTCAAATGTCCATTGAACTTACCCATAAGCACACACTATATATATATACTTGTCTGTTACCACTCAAGCGGTCCCAATGTTTGTCTTATCGTTACCAAACCTGATAAATAAGCATTTCATGTAAAACTGAAAGACTACGTACGGACTGAAAAGATTACGTTCATTAATTGCAGACATCGGAGCTGTAGAGGGTGGTTTAGGGGGATTTCAAGAATTTTTAATATATCTGTTACTATACGTCGTATTGAAAAATTGAATAGAGCCAATTGTACTGCACAGTCAAGTTCCTATAAATGTTATTATATACGTATTTTCTCTATCATGAATACTGACCGTGAAATTTGAATTTTTTTTTTTTTTTTTTAGTTCTCACCTTTTGGCAAACCCTCACTCCTACTCATTTTGTATTAATAGTAACCTGTTATATCATGAACCACCTTATTAGAAATTTAAATACCAAATATAGTTTTCATTAGGCTTTTACTGTAGGAGTTACATGCAAATACGTTGTGTGATAACGTCATAATTTAAGATTTTATGTTCGGAGCTCGGAAATCTTTGTTTGACCTTTGTCAATCCTGGTATTTAATCGTTTCATTCAAATCTAATCTGCATCGCCTTAATGGCTGAAATTGGACCAGGAATAGAAAGGGGTGGGTAATTCTAAAATTCATAATCTTTCCGTTATAATAAGTCGTTGTAGAACCAATCAATATCTGTTTAAACTATTGATGCTCTACAATTAGTATTCTATACTTTTTTTTTTGTAGCCCAAATATTAAGCGAATTATTTAAACTTTCTTGTTTTCAGTAAACCCTCATTTCTACTCATGGGATTTTTACTTAGAAATATAAAATATATGGCGAGATGAGATCAATAGTGTATAATATCAGTACGTGGGAAATGCTGCTTAGTTTACGCAGCTCCTGATTGATGGAGTTTTTTTTCTTTCTTCATGCGATATTTGGTATTGGATTGTCTTTTGAGAGCGGTTTAGTGCTTAATGCACGTGGGTATAAAACAACAAACCGTATTTGAACTGCTGAACATTCAGAACTCAAATAATTAGTATTAATATATAGCTCGTGTAACGCCTCAGTTATAATACTGAAAACAAACACACGTTTATTTCTCTAATTTTAGATTTGAAGGTATTAGTACAGGTGTCTGTATGTTTTCAATGTTTAGTTACTTGAATTTCTGAGAAATATCACAGCTGCAAGCCCGCCTTGGAAATTATAATTCCTTGAGAAAAAACTGTAACAATATTGAAATATTCTGCTAACAATTAAAAGCAAAATAATTGCTGGTTTTTATTATATATTGCATTCTTTCCATTAAGTATGCCTTAATTTAAATTGAAAATCGTAGTTATTTCGGCTTGTTGGCATGAGTAAATCGTCTCTATAGCCTGCCAACATGCTAGAATCATTTTCGTATTACATTAAAACTGGACTATGTTAATTCTGACTGTCTGAAGGTATATACGTCTCTGAGCATAGACAGTTTTTATAGATATTCTCATAGACTTAAAAATCTTTCAATTACAAATTTGTTCATAGTGCTATGAAGGGCAACCAAGAAACTATAACATTTTCAAAACCACAACATACCTCACCTGTTTCTTGCGGCTTCACATTTTGCCATTTTTTTTTGTGGTTTAAAATAGCCAATGGAAGTATTTGTATTTTTGTTATTTTTTTTCCTTTTGCATAAACCCCATGCCAACTCGTGGATTTCACAAAACATCTCCAGTAAGGTATAAATATAACCTATTGTATACATTGTGCTTTTACCAATGGGGAAAACCCAAAATAGAATGTGGGAGATGAATCAGCCCTCGGACAGTAAGCACAAAACAACAGCCAATGTTTCGACATAAAGCTCTAATAGCTATCATATTTACTTCTCCGTTATGAAAATAAAAAAAAACCTTGTATATGAAATTATAAACTCGGTCTTTTAAAATTTTGAAAAAATGTTTAATGAACAAATTTCTGTAGTTCGGAGAGTCGATTATTATTAAACCGATAGTAGTTCAAGCTGCATTTAAAAATTATTCTTCCCTACATTTTACTGTTGCTCAAATTGTAACAGAATTTTTGTAAAAATATTCTGACCAAATCATCCTTAATGAAAATTAGCTATTGAGGAGGTTGTACAAGTGAAGCAATTGGCAATGACTATTTTTTTTTTAAATTATCAGATGATATATATATATATATATATATGCCTTTTAACACATCTAATTTTATGCATACAAGTCTGCTCGAAAAATGTTATGTACCCAAACTAGTTAAATTTTTAATATTCTGCTATAGTCATTAATATATTTTTCTTAAACTCAAAAATTTGAAAAGTCACTTGTACGTTTCAGTTTTCAGTCTAAAGTAAACCCTCATTGCCACTGATCTAACATTAACAATAAGACAATTTATAAGGGTAGTTCTGGAACTTCTTCAGCTCAGTGAGTAGAACACATAAATCCATTTACTTAGAGGGCTCTACATAAAGTACCCAATGTAATTTTGAAGTGCATAGATAAACATTTGCATTTTCCTGGAAATGATGATTACTCAAGCTAAGAATAGAGCAAATACTAGGAAATCAAATAGTTCCTGTTGATTGTAAGGAGTAGATGAATACACAATTTAGATTTCGTATACAGGGCTAAAATGGAGTACTCCAATTGTTAGAGTGAGTGTTGTTTACGAATAACTCAACAAGAACATATCACAAGTCACAAGAATATATCACTTTAAAAGTTAATGGAATATATAAAATTGGTAAAACATTCTATATAAACGAACTTGATTGGCCAGTCATAAATACAATTACTTGTTAGATGTTGGAATATATCAACAAAAATATATACTGTGAGTAATAGAAAGGGAAGACATGTTATTGCTCAATTAATCTTTGTCACTAACCAAGCAGGTGACTCAAAATATGATTGTTAAAATATTCGATTATTCGTCCTGTTTAAAATCCATAATTTATGAGTTTTAGTTGGACTAAATGTCGAGAAAGAAGATATCAGTGTACTTGACTATTACTTTTCAGGTACTTAGTTCTTTCATTCAGAGAATGTATGTTTGTAAGCTGGATGTGCTTCTAAATCTTATTTAGTATCACAGTGGGACAGAAATAGACAAATTCAATACAACGCCTGCAGACGTTAGTTCCACAATCAACCGACATCTCCACTTGCCTAACGTTCAAAATAATCATACAAGAAAGAAATAATTCTTTATTAGAGCTTCCGTTGTATAGGAGTTAAAAATAACGTCATCGATTCTCCCTGGCTTAAACATCTACTGGGTGTCTATTTGTCATGGGTGTAGTGAATGGTCCTCCTTAGAACGGGCCAGAACACCTAAAGCATTTAACACTGCAAGACTTACTGTTTTCCCATCCTTATTGTGATTTAGTTGATTTACCACTTCAGCTATAAAGGCTTTCTCATCAAGAGATTTATGTAAAAATGCGCTTGTGTACTTGATGGACATGACCTATTTAGTTCAATAATAAAACCGAATATGACAAAGCCGGGGTCGCTGAAGGCTGAAAATGAATAATACACATTGCCTCGGTCATATTCAATTTCAATAAATTGCAGTCACGAGATCAAGACAGAGTTGGAGAGAGGTGGACAGAGAGAGTGTGTGTGAGAGAGAGAGAAGAAACATTCTATTCTCTATTTTCTCCTCATTATGGACTCTAAAAAAAAAAAGTCCGTCACGCAGGGGCTGCGTAAACTAAGCAGATTTCCCACGTGAAGTTATACAATAGAGAAATCTCCATAGGAGAGCCGAACGGTTACGGCAAAGGGCCGAACTAGCTTTTCGCGGGAAATTCAAAAATCCGGTATCGGCCCAAATTTCATAAAAATGCAAATATCTCGGTTAATATTCAAGATACAGAATAAATGTATAGAACAATATTTATAGTAAATTTAATTTTCAATAAGATTGATCTTATACACTTTTTAGATCCGACCTAAACCCCCCCCCTCCCACTGGTCCGATTTCAGCCATTCACGAACTTGATCTTTATGTTAACAATAAATGATTAAATGCCGAGTTTGGTAACGATCAAGCAAAAAATGCGACCACTAGAGCGGTAACAAACAATCGTCTCTCTCTCTCTCTCTCTCTCTCTCTCTCTCTCTCTCTCTCTATATATATATATATATATATATATATATATATATATATATATATATATATATATATTTATTATAATTAATATATACGGTCTCAATAGCCGAATTTGCTAAAATGGTCACAGAGACCAGATATTTGTATGATGTGCAGGAATATATGCATATATCTCTATGAATAAGAAAGTTTCAAATACTTTCAGACCAATTTGTAAGGAACTTACAACAGTCAGGAATAGGTAAATTCACACACCAAAAAATAAAAAAAAGAAGAGGGTTACATTTTGTGCGTAAACAGACACACACACATATATATATATATATATATATATATATATATATATATATATATATAAAATTTTGAACGGACCTCATTTTCGTCATCTCCTCGGTAGGATCGATGGACATTTGAAGAAATTTTTCAAAAATCGCGTCATGAGTACGACCTCAATAGCTGATTTCCCCTAAGGGAAATCTGGTAATAGTTGAAATTGAAGCCGGAATTGAGATAGAGACATACTGAAAATCTCATCCCATTAATACTAAAGTTATAGAAAAATGTGTAAATCAACTACACTAGATTATATAACATATAACACTGAATTATCATATGTTTCAATCCGGCGCTTATTCAAATAGATATTTATGATTCTATCACCCCACTACTCCTGGACGTATTTCATTTATCAGCAGCGAAGTTGATAATTGGTATAAATATGAAGTTTGGTAATGGTCAAATTGAAATTTCTCCTGCTAGATCTTTAACTGACATACATCATATATACACGTCTATGCGCGCACGCCTATTATATATAAAATTTAAATGACCCCATTTTGTACAACATTTTGGACGTTTGAGGAAAATATTCAAAAATCGCTTCACAGTGGATTTGAAAATACAATACTAAATGGAGGTGACGAGTAATTTCTTATAAGAGAATATTACACTGAAGCAATTATTTTCTGATCAGTGCCTGATTGAAACCTGCCATAATCAGTCTTGATAAGTTTAAACTTATTTCCGCCAGGGGAAAAAAAATTGATCCTTTCTAACTAAAGGACAGCTATTATTGAAGAGTGTCATGTGCTTAGTTTATTTAGATGTTCAACAATGTATAGTATTATGTGCTCAGCGCTACGGGCATACTGTCCTTTAATTATTCCCATTGAAAGTGAGTGGTTTCTTTCACACACCGGCTCATAACAGTTTTTAATCTTCTCACTTAGAAGTGTCAATATTTATTCTCCCCGACCCCCGCTTTCTTCTCCTCTTCGCCGTTCGATGATCAATACAAATTTAATCGAGAACTACATCTCATCATATGAAAGCTGAACAATACCGTCAATCTCGCTATCTATCATCTAACTTGAAAACGTGGTTACCTAACCTATATACCTCACATATGAAGGTCAAATGAATTTCAAACTCCATGCAACATACATTCTATTCCAAAACTTTTTTTTACAGGAACTATTTAATTTTTATATGTGTTACGTGTCTTGAGAAGTATTTAGTTTATTTACGTTCAAGTAGTTTTGATCCCGTGCAAATGGAGTTCAGCATATATAATAATGTTAGTCGATATTATTAGTATTTCCTAAACTAATTATAATTAATTATTACTATAATAATTAAGAGTGTATATATATAGTTAATAATAATAATGAATAGTTAATATAAAGCGTAATCTTTATGTATTCCATTATAATGCAGATATGATCATATGAGGTAATAATGGAAAGCCGAAATTCATAAATGTAAAAGTCCGTCACGCAGGGGCTGCGTAAACTAAGCAGATTTCCCACGTGACGTCTTACGATAGAGAAATCTGCCTACTAATATCGGAAGTAGAAATAAGGAATCTCTAAACCTATTCAAGAGGGACGAACAGTTACGGAAATGGCCGCCCTAGCTCTAGGCGGAAAGCCCCCGAACATAGCCGACTCCTGCCGACCACACACACAATACAAATGCAAATATCTCGGTTAATATTCAAGAAACAGAATAAATGTATAGAACAATATTGATAGTAAATTTATATTATAATAACGGAGAGATTTCGAATTTTCAAAAATCACCCCTCTAACCACCCCCCCCCCCTCCCACTGATCCGATTTCAGCCATTAATGAACTTGATCTTTCTTTTTACATAAAACGATTAAATTTCGAGTTTGGTAACGATCGAACAAAACTTGCGACCGCTAGAGCGTTAACAGACATATATTTACATATATATATATATATATATATATATATATATATATATATATATATATATATATATATATATATATAATTTTGAACGGACCTCATTTTCGTGATCTCCTGGGTAGGATCGATGGACATTTGAAGAAATTTTTTTTTTCGTCATGAGTGCGACCTCAATAACTAATTTCCCTTGGGGGAAATCTGCTAAAAAATGAATGCAAGATGGGAATGGAAGTAGACATTTTTTTCTTACAACTCGAAAAGAAATATGACAAACCAAAAGAAAAATACCGTTTCTAGCTATTACAATTATTTAATAATGACGATCTTAATTTGCCCATGCTCGTGATTATATAGCTACGGTGTGGTTTCATCTGTCGAATAGTTGTTACAATTTAACCACAGTTTGTTTTATTTAAGGGTTTTGTGCAAAGATAATTTTTGTACTTAAAGAAGTACTTTCAGATAAACATGCAATAATTATAAACATATATTTTTATTCTAATTTTAACCGTCAAATGCAATTATATATCGGTTTATTATTCAGGGGATATTTACTAATAGCAAAAGAGAGTATCAGGCGTGCTGAACTGCTCCTAGAAATGGGTGTTGTAAGGGATGACAAAATCATAATTATTTCTGTTCCTACAATAGGATTATAAACTGGCATTAATTTGTGTTTGGACATTGTTTTGATAATCAAATAAAATACCTTATATTATCAGTTTTGTGTTTTCTCCAGAGAAGGCCCGGTCGGAGGGGGGGGGGGCTGCGGAAAGAGAGGATTGCTGTGTTATTTCGGTTTCAAATTTAGATCAGATGCTGTTCATCTTGATTGTGAACGTTATTAACATGCATTTTGTTAATATCAAATTACACAATACTTGTTTAATACAATTATTTTTAATAATGAGAATATTTTTAATAAAATTATGAAAATGGAAAATACTATTTGGTTCTGAGGGTTAACGAAACCCATTCTAGGTCACCGTTTCCCCTCCTTTTTAATTTACGTAATCTAATTAAACATTCATAAAATTAATATTTTCTTCATAGTTTCATGGAAAGGGTCACCCATAGAAAACATTTTTTTCCGCGCAAACTTTATATTCACACTGACCTACATGTTTCATGGCTTACATACCATCTCTTCAGGGGCCATCCCTTTTCACAAAATAATATCATTAATTTAACAAAGCCCTATTATAATTCTTTGCTAGATACTGTATTAATAAGTGCCTACTTACATGATATATTTGTTAAAACTAATTAAAGATTGCTTCTTACATTTCTGAAGTGCTCGTCCCCTCTTACGTTCGTTGCGACTGTCCCATCCTCAATGGGAGGCCGTTGATACTGAGATTCCTGTAGTTCGTTGTAGTCAGCTGACTACAGATCGGTTATTTAGATGTCAACCTTGAGCTCGATTATTTCGCGCAATAATTTAATTTTAAGATAAAATGTTATAGAATATATTATTATTATTAACGTCCACTTTATGCAACTAAGGCTAATTGGGACTGGTTGTCTACAGGTTACCACCCTTTTCTAGCCAGGATGGGACTAAGGATTTTATTTAATGAATTTCGTCACTAAATAAATTCCTTTGCCCAGGCGGAAATGGAACTCGCCACTCTAGATTTACCATGTAAGATTAAAGTCAATGCTTTAATTCAAACTGAGGCGCTATAGAATATATGAGTGAGGTATTTAATTTCAGTAATTTTTTTTTCCTATTCTTTTATTATGTGATTATTCTCTTTTATTTTTCGTTTAGTAGTATTTATTTCTTTATCAATTATTTGAACTTTTTCAAAATTAAAGATGTGTTTCTTGGAGATGGAATGATCCGTCAAGGCAGTTTTATTTTCATTATTGTCAATACTTTTTACGTGTTGCTTTAACCTTTTATTCATCAGCTTCGAGGACTCACCAATATAACTTCCATTGCAGGTGTTACAGTTATTTCGTAAATATTATATTTAGATTTTGATTCTATTACTTTATCTATAATTTTACTAAAAATATTATGGATTTTATTAATATATATGGGAATTCATTTGAGGCTGAATGGTGATGGTATTTTTTGGCAAGGCTTTACTTTGCACAATATTTTGACATTTACCCGTCCAAGTGTTTAGTGTAATTACCCGTCGTTTCTGTAGATTTGGTAATAATAAAATTATTTTTTTATGTAAGACTTCACTGTCCTCCATATTGTCATATTTCCCGTTTCCTGTGCATTATGCATAGATTTGAATTATTAAGCACAACATATTATAATAATATATTATAATTTGAATTAGTTTTTCCAGGTGAGGTACCTGGTAGTTCATATTGAAAAGAATTGTTCCGCAAATTTCTCTAAATAACAAAATAAACAATTTTTGTTATGTGCATATTTGCCTAAACCCCAATAGGAAACGATATATCACTATTTTTAATTTCAGGCCTCCCTTATAACCCCCACTCCTGCCCGTCCCTAGAAATGTTAGTATGGCTTATTATAAGGAAGTCGTTAGTGCTAATGCACATACCGAGTGTTTTATTTAGTTCGGTGAGTCTTTTGAGCCAAATAAAATTGATGACTCCCGCTAAAATTTTTAGCGTATAACGCCTTTATAGTACGGTATTCGACGATAGTGTATATAACAAAACTTTCTCTAAATAACAAAATAAACAACTTTTGTCATGTGCATATTTGACAAAACCCCAATAGGAAACGAAATATCACTATATTTAGTTTCAGGCCTCCCTAATAACCCCCACTCCTGCCCATCCTTAAAAATGTTAGTATGGCTTATTATAAGGAAGGGGTTAGTGCTAATTCACATACCGAGGTTGGTTTAGTTCGGTTGAGTTTTTTGTGCCAAATAAAATTGTTGACTTCCGCAGTAGTTTTTAACGTATAACTCATTTATTCTTAGGTATACGACAAAAGTGTAAATAACAAACGTTACTCCAAATAACAAAATAAACTACTTTTGTTATGTGCATAATTGCCAAAAATGCATTAGGAAACGAAATATTGCTATTTTTTATTTCAGCCCTCCCTTATAACCCCCACTCCTGTTCATCTCAGAGAATATTAACATAGCCTAAAGTCTAAGTTGGGTTAGTAGTAATATGCATACTATGTTTCATAAAATTCGGTTCTGCCGTTTATGCGTGAAAAGGTAACAAACAAACAAATAAACAAACAAACAAACAAACAGACACCAAAGAAACAAACTGCAGTTATGGTGTCTATGACATGTGAAACGAAAAGTTATCGTGAAATTTCGTGAAAAAAATCAATGTACAGACAGAGGTTACAATTTTATATATATATATATATATATATATATATATATATATATATATATATATATATATATTTAAATTAATATTGTTTTCATATATTGATTTTGTTAATACATCATAAATCAGGCTTGTCCATGTGATACGAGTATGTCTGATTTAATTTCTGATTTTTTTTTTGCTTTCTAAACCTTTAGTCAATATTTCTGGGAGGCGGGATTGATAAAACACCTGCTTTGGATTTTAGAAATAAGGATGCTTCAGTGCATTTGCACTTAGTATTTGGCTGTTTGTTTTTTAAAGTAGTCGAGGCAAAGAAGACTTGTAGAATGAATCGATGGTAGAGACCCCTGTGATCTTAGCTGATTGTGACTGTACTTAGAGCTACTTGTGGGAGGTTATAGCTTCCCTCCCTAAGGCACTACTAATAGACACTAGGCTCGGCTTGATAGCTTCCCATCCAGCCCGCTCCTTTCTCGTTCTATACCTCCTTCCAGTCTACCATTACTTATTAACAAACTGGGACAATATTTAGTCTTAATTACCAAATCAGGTTCATCTATAGCACACGTCCTAATAACTGAATTATTGATTGGTAATGCTTATTATTGGCAATTAGTATATTAGTTTAAATATATTACTTTGTCCAATGAAAATTAAAAAAAAAGTCCGTCACGCAGGGGCTGCGTAAACTAAGCAGATTTCCCTCGTGAAGTTTTACAATAGAGAAATCTGCATATTGGCAACACCACAGTGAGCAAATACAAACGGTAATGAGAAATCATTCAGTTAATATTAATAAGCTCCCAACGGAAACGGCTTCTGAATTGTAAAAAATAAGTCTGCCAACCACTCAGGGCTGAAAAGATAGATAGAAATATTCTTCAACCGAAAGAAAAACGATTACTGATATCTGACATATGACAATATCTGAATATAACATATTAACTTTATTGCAAATAAACAATAAATATTTAGTACTGCGATTTATAATGAATAATTTTTATTTTAATAACTCAAATTTTAGTAGTCCAAGAGCTAAAAAAAGAGGGAGGGGATCGACAGAACGTATTTGCATATATCTCACAAAGTAAAAGCTTACACATGTCTCAAAACCAATTTCACGAGAGCCGAACAGTTACGGAAACAGCCGAACTAGTTTTCTTTTGGCGGGAAACTCACTCTCGTCCGTTATCCGCCCACATTTAATAAAAATGCAATCATCTCTGTTAATATTCAAGATAGAGAATAAACGTATATAACAATATTTATAGTAAATTTAATTTGCAATAAGATTGATTCTATACAAGTTTTCGATCCGACTTATAGTAACGGAGATATTTCGAAGTTTTGAAAATCCTCTCCTCTAAACCTCCCCTCCCACTGGTCCGATTTCAGCCGTTAATGAACTTGATCTTTCTTTTTACATAAACCGACTAAATATCGAGTTTAGTAACGTTCAAACAAAAATTGCAACCGCTAGAGCGGTAACAGACATATATATATATATATATATATACATATGTATATATTCAGTTTTGAACGGACCTCATTTTCGTCATATTCTGGGTAGGATCGATGGACATTTGACGAAATTTTTCAAAACTAGCGTCATGAGTACGACCTCAATAGCTGATTCCCTTAAGGGAAATCTGCTAAAAAGCAATGATCAACCAAGACTATATACATATTATGATGAAATATAAAACTGAAATAGTACGTTTAGCCAATCTTATTTTGTTTGTGGCGCTGCGTGTTACCTTTGACGTGAAGATGTTTTGAAATCACTCTGTAAGTTTAAAATTTTTGTTTTATATACTTGTTATGCACTAGAAGTGGCATATGTAAAATGTAAACCTCTTCTTTTTTTTTTATTTTTTGGTTTTTGAATTTACCTATTCCTGACTGTTGTAAGTTCCTTACAAATTGGTCTGAAAGTATTTGAAACTTTCTTATTCATAGAGATATATGCATATATTCCTGCACATCATGCAAATATCTGGTCTCTTTGACCATTTTAGCAAATTCGGCTATTGAGACCGTATATATTAATTATAATAATTATATATATATATATATATATATATATATATATATATATATAGATAGATAGATAGATAGATAGATAGGGAGAGAGAGAGAGATTTGTTTGTTACCGCTCAAGTGGTCGCATTTTTTGCTCGATCATTACCAAACTCGGCATTTAAACATTTAATGTAAACATAAAGATCAAGTTCGTTAATGACTGAAATCGGACCAGTGGGAGGGGCGGTTTATAGGGGAGGATTTTCGAAAATTCGTCATATCTCCGTTTCTATACGTCGGATCTAAAAATTGTATAGAATTAATATTATTGTAAACTAAATTTACTATAAATATTGTTATAGACAATTTATTCTCTATCTTGAATATTAACCGAGATATTTGCATTTTTATTAAGTGTGCGCGGATAACGGGTGAGACCGGCTAATTTCGGTTCTAGTCGTGAGTTTCCGCCTACGTGTTACAAAAAGATCTATAAATTATGACCTATGACGATGTTTTTTGATCCAATGTATTTGAACGGAAATATCGTTTATTACTTGTAAATGAAATCATTTTAAGGGAAGTGTACTAAAACAGGTTTTTTTATTAATTCAATTTACTAGGAGAACAAGGAGCTCATGTGGTGCTAACATCAGATTTTTTTAATTATAATTATACCTTGTGCTGCCTGCGTTAACTTCCACTGCACCACTCAATACGGTGACATTTAAACTTTTGATTAACCCATCGTCGCCAAACGCCATATCCTAATGGTGAAATTGATCATCCCACTTAGCATAAAACTACAATTATAATATATCGATACTGTCAAAGTAATAATTATGACTAAAGATATGTTAGTAATGCTCAATTGGCTCATGCTTAGTTAATAAAGTAATGGTCTTGAAACGCTCAATATTTGATCTTAACACACATCGATTGGCAATAGTATTAACACACCCAAGGTTTCGTGGAAATATAACTTTAACTGACGAATAAAATCCTTAGTTCATCCTAGCTAGAAAAGGGTGGTAACCCTTAAACGGTCCGTCTCAATGATCCATAGCAGCATAAATAATACCCATAATGATACTCAACGTGTTTCCAAATATAGAACTATTAAAAATTTCATCAGAGTAAAATGTTTGGCAAATTTATTCGTGAAATTTAAATACATTTACCTGATTTCTCATTCGCGCCGTCTTTCTCTGAATATTTTCATTGTATCCTACTAATACCTTCTACACTCGAGGCAGAGAAATTATTTTTATGATATATGGCCCATATAACACCCATTCTGAGTATGGAATATTAAATGTTTCAGAATCCTACTATTCAAGGTAATATATTGTATCATTCACTTAAGAGAAGACTCCCTTGTGCAATGGAGAAGTAAGAGCTGCTATTATTAACGCAATTTATCACCTTAAAAATTATATATCACTGCCACTTTTTTTTTTTTAATTTGCCCCTAAAATAAACCAACTGGTTTGATTCATTGCTAATGCCACACGGTTAAGCCTCCCTCCAAAATAATTAAATTTCACAATAAATGTTTTCTTTTTCATTTTAATATAACCTTCTAAAAAAAATTAACTGTTCCTGACACACTCATTGGTAATTAAATTTCAAATTAACATTCCCACACCAATATTATTTTTCCATGAGTGTGGGATAATAAAAACTGTATTTTTTTTTTCTTAAGATCTAACAAAAACAATGTCATAAGAGGGAAGCTATAGTACAGCGTGTACCTTGATTATGAAATTAAACGCTTTTTCTCTTTATAACATTAAACGTTTACCCCTATCTCTCGCCAAAATATTTTATTTCTAGTTTCGGCACATTTTGGACAGCTACAAGTTGTAATTTTTCTTTATCTAAAATATTCGTTCGCCAGAGTCAGAAATAGTATCAAGAAAGATCTTGAACTGTTGAATGATAATTAATCCTTCTATATTAAAACAATAATTAATATACACTCTGCCACGGAATGTCTAAAAATTATCATACGAATACCGGGAAAATCAGTAATGACAGCATGATTGTTGGGGATATTCAAATTAAATATGTTAATCATCATGCCGTCAGTTTCAAGACGTGTTAGGTTTTCTAAAAGATGGCTGAAAACACATATCATCTTTCCGTATTAGCACATTTCCCTTGGGGAAATTAACTATTCAGGTCACACTCATGACGCAATTTTCATAAAAAATGTTCTCAAATGCCCATCGATGTTACCCAGGAAATGAAAATGAGGTTAGTTCAAAATTATACACCTATTTGTCTGTTAACACTGTAGAAATCACTACTTTGGTATGATCGTTACCAAACTCGATATTCAAAAGTTTTATGTTAAAATAAAGATCAATATTTTTAATGGCTGAAATCGGAAAAGTAAGAGGGAGTGGTTTAAAGGGTGGGGGGGGGGTCGAGATATCTCCGTTAATATGAGTTGGACCGAAAACTTTAATAAAACCAATCATATAGCAAATTAAATGTTCTATATATATATACGTGGGAATTCTGCATAGTTTGCTCAGCTCATTATTACCAGAACATTACTTTATCAAGAAATGCATAATAGTTTTCAATCTGAATCATAAAATATAAAAATATGTGTAATTCTTTGTTCGACGTTAGCCGTTAATCGACTTTATATAATGGCCAAACCAAAATTTAAGTGAATATATATATATATATATATATATATATATATATATATATATATATGTGTGTGTGTGTGTGTGTGTGTAGATGTGCGTCTGTAAATCTTCTAACGGAGCTTTTTTTTTAAATCCAAGATACAATTGATGGACTGTTCTATTTGAAGTTGGAGACGATTTATTAAAGCTGAAATATTGAAATCTGTTCGCAGTGAATAAAAAAAAAATATAGTAATTTAAACTCTATTACTTCAAACTTCTATATGCCATAGAAACTTCAACTCAAACTACTTCTCTCTCCCTGAGCCATTAAAGGTGCATAAAAACTTTGTACTACTACATATGTGACTTTATTTTCTGTAATTGGAAAATAGAATCTTTAAACCAAGGGTTATTTTGCAAAACTTTCGTACTGTTTAGCTATTTAACCGTTTAAAAATAGCTTTTAATATATTTGGTAATGCCAAGCAAGGTCATAATCTAGCATTCGAGACCATACTCATCTAAATAGGAGGACAAACGTTTTGTACTTCATTAAAACTGTTGATAGTTAAAACTTCACTTTGATTCGCAATTTCGGTCTAGACAAGTGATTTTCCTACATTTTCCTCTATTATCATTGTGAACAGGGAGACCGAGCCGGAGGACAAACGGAACATAAACTATTGAATTTCAAATATCGAAGAGGGCAGAAAAATTGAAGAGAGTAGTACCCTGTTCCTACCATTCATGATACTATTGTGTCCTCTTCTAATGAGCTTCTCAGAAGGAATTTTGAGTCAGACTTAATATTCAGGATGGCTCTCTGTCTGGCCATGTTCTTGTGGTGTAGGCTTTCTTCGAGGCAGGTCTGCTTAGCTCATCCGGTTCCCTTTCCCCTCAACTTCCTTCCCCCTGTTTTTTGGGGGCCAGTACCGGAAGTGTCAAGTCGGGGTGATTTACAGTCGTCGCAATCTTTATCTTGAAACGGTGAACGAGAATGATAGAGGTACACTTCGCTTTGTATTAACATTTAAAAAAGTCCATCCCGCAGGGGCTGCTTAAACCACGCAGATTTCCCAAAAGCTAACGATATCGACTCATTATCTATTTTACAACTCTCCCTTAGTGCGAAGCCTATTTAAAATGGGATCCAACTTCCAGGGAGAGCAGAGAAAAACTACAACTCGGTGTAGTGGCCAAAACATAAAAGTCCGTCACCCAGGTACTGCGTTAACTAAGCAGATTTCCCACGTATTTGCATTTATCTCAAAACGTAAAAGTTCAATGTGAACAATATCTGGTATTTAAACTTAAAAATAAAGTGCTTCATAACATAATAGAATATTGTTCAAATGAGATGAGTAGGAGTGGGGGTTTACTAAAGACCGAAAAATAAAAATGCAAATATCTCAGTTAATAATGAAGATAGTGAAAACTTGTACGTAACAAAATTTATAGAACGTTAAATTTGCACTAAGATTGGCTGTATACAATTTATTCGATCCGACGCATAATAACAGAGATGTTAAGAATTTTCGAAATTCCCCCTCTAAACCCCCTCCCCTCCGCCTGCCATTAAGGGACTTGGTCTTTCCATAAAGCGACTAAATATCGAGTTTGGTAAAGATTAAACCAAACTTGTGAGCGCTAGATCGCAACAGACAAAAATCTATACATATATAGTTTTGGACGGACCTTATTTTCGACATCTTCTAGGTACGATCGATGTACATTTGAAGACAAATTTCGAAAATCGCGTCATGAGTACGGCCTCAATAGCCTCTTAGTAATATCCTCTTCGTCAATATGAAATGTTATTAAAATTCAAGTCATAGCTAAAAATTCTTTTTTTTAGTGATCCCAACCAAATTTCACTAGAATGCTATGGGTCAAATTTGAGCGTCATCAACGAGGTTCAAAAATGCTCAGGGCGGTGACCTGGGACCGAATTAACTTCAAAACTGGATAAGATCAAAGGAGAATGGATTTTATTAAGTTAATATGAAGGTTGTGGATTATTAGGTATAGTGATGGGAGGGAGGAGACCAATAGACAAATATTCCAGTCAAAATGCCCCTTGGAGTGAAACCAATATGAATATTTATATCAAAATTAATCTTGTAGAAAGAAATAATGAGTGAGAGACAAAGCTAGATATTCTTTCACCTATAGTGCGTTTCACTTCGAGATGGCAGTAGATCTGGTGCGCTGTTGCCAAATCTCACTCAAATCCGCCAAATTTCTGAAAAACTCGGGAAAAATTCTGAAATGTGCAGAATTTAATCTTCTATCGGCCTA
This sequence comes from Riptortus pedestris, assembly GCA_019009955.1. Lineage (NCBI taxonomy): Eukaryota > Metazoa > Arthropoda > Insecta > Hemiptera > Alydidae > Riptortus > Riptortus pedestris. The sequence continues at coordinate 35,893,981 of CM032233.1, forward strand.
TACTAAGAATAAATCAACAAAACAAGATACACAATCGAAATAAATTGTATTGTGCCAATTTTTTACCTAAAAAATTTAATGGAAATTCTTGTTTCTCTCGTCACTGCGATCATATTTTTTAAGATATTTGTTTGAAATTCTATACGAAGTTAGTTTATGTTATCTATATTCGTTACAAGGAACAATTTTTTTTAAAATGTCATTCCTTATCATGTTTTTTCCATAATAAAAATAAAAATTGTGAAATCCAATTTTAAAAAAGTAGCCTGCGGGGAATTTTCGTTCTATAATAGTTTATTATGTTTTGTCATAATCCTTTTAAAAAGGACAGTTCAAATTTATTTTTGAGCCTCCTCCGAACATTATGGGTCGATTACAACTGATGCAATTAATGTTTATATGTTTTGCGAGCGTCGCGGACTCGCAAGGAATGAGCGGAGTTGAACCTGTGTCAGACGAAGAAACAAGTACTGATGTTTTTATATAGCACCTAATATAATATTATATTTTCTTAATATAATATTACATTTTCGTGCTTTTTGTTTTGATTGTTAGGCATGAAGCATACTTAAGATTTTGACTATTTTGGCCAATAATCTAAATGGATAGTTTTTTCTTTAAACGTTAAATTTAATAGGCTTCTTCTCCTTGGCAGATGGGCTAAGAAATTAGATACTCTAAAATTAAGTTGCTTTCAATAGACATTTTTGAAGGTCATTAAAGATTTTTATTAGGAATTTCTTTGATTAAAATGGGTTTATTTTTTAATTATGCAACTATAATTATGATTATAATGAATAATTATTAATGGATTAAAGATATATATTAATATTATTGTTATAAATAATCATCCCAATCCTGTTTGTTCACAGTCCTCTATTGCTCTCAGTTTATAAAAGGCCTTAACTCCAATTTTTGTCGAAAATTACATTTTGAAAGATATATTTAAGTTATTAACTTCAAATCACATTAAAAAGATTAATAAAAAAAGTGCTTCCCAGTAAAATTTACAATTTCTGAGTTGAGGCTTTTTAAATAATCATGGTAGAATAGACAGTTATAAGAAAGAACGGGAGAGCGGGCGGGAGAGAGCAACAACATATAAACATTAATTGCATCAGTTGTCAGCGTCCCATAATGTTCGGAGGAGGGTCAAAATTAAATTTGAATTGTCCTCTTTAAAAGGAGTATAACAAAACTTAATAAACAATTATAGAACGGAAATTCCCCGCAGGCTACTTTTTAAAAATAGGATTTCTCAATTTTTATTTTTATTATGGCAAAAACATGGAAAGGAATGTCGTTGAAAAAAAAATTGTTCCTTGCTACGAATAAAGATAATATATACTAACTTCATGTCGAATTTGAAACTAATATCTTAAAAAATAAGATCACAGTGACGAGAGAAACAAGAATTTCCATTAAAAATTTTATGTAAAAAATGGACAAAAAACAATTAATTGCAAAAACAGATTTTATTTTCTTGATAAATTTTTAGCATAGGCAGATGGAGCGATAAATTCTGAACTTTAGAGAATTTTTCCCGTAAAAATTGGACAACTTTGAGATATAGCGGCAACGTCGCACGGAGGGAGGAGGACAGAGCTATCTAGCGAGGCATATGCAAGAGGGAGACAGAGCACCCCATTGAAAATACATACTGCCATCTCGAAGTGAAACGTTCTATAGTTGCCCCCAACAATACTTCATTAGGAAGCTATGGATCACTAACGGAGATATTTCGAAATTTTGAAACTCCCTTGACCATGCTGAAAGCCAAACCGCGTAAGGTTTGACAATGATGAGTCCCAGGCAAATATTCCTAGATATTCTTTCATCTAGCGATTCCAACATGACTTCACTAGGAGGCTATGGATCAATAACGGAGATTCCCACCTCTAAAACCTGACCATGCTGAAGCCCAAGCCGTGGAAGATTTGTAAATGATGAATCCCAGACAAATATTCCATAATATTCTTTTTCCTAGTGACCCAAACGATACTTCAGTACGTATCACAAGGAGGTAGAGGTTCAGGTTTCAGCAAGACCAACGAGGTTCCGAAATGCCCTGGGAGAGGGGACCGTATTAATTTCAAAACCGGATAAGATTACGGGGAGAACTGATTGTATTAAGCTAATATGAAGGCTATGGATTATAAGGCATAGTGAAGGGAGGGGGTTTTGGCAGAAGGGGGGGGGGGTGGGTGAATGGGGCTGAGGTGATGTGTAGCCTGGGGGGGCTAAGGACGGCGGGAATAATGCCACCGATCGGCTGGCTCATGTATATGTATGCAGCCTGCTGATGGATGGGAGGCCAGAGAATCACACCTCACTCCATGACCGACCTCCCTCTCCTAGGCCAAACTCAAGCCTATCTTCCCTCATTCTAGGAACGGGTCTTTTAGCAGATTTCCCCCTAAAGGAAATCAGCTATTGAGGTCGTACTCATGACGCGAATTTCGAAATTTTTCTTCAAATGTCCATCGATCCTACCCAGTAGATGACGAAAATGATGCCCGTTCAAAACGTTATATATATATATATATATATATATATATATATATATATATATATATATGTGTGTGTGTGTGTGTGTGTGTTTGTGTGTGTTGTCTGTTACCGCTCTAGCGGTCGCAATTTTTGTCTTATCGTTTTCAAACCTGATATATAATCGTTTTATACAAAAAGAAAGATCAAGTACGTTAACAGCTGAAATTGGACAAGGGGGAGGGGAGGGGTTAGAGGAGGAGAATTTCTAAAATTCTTAATATCTCTGATAGAAATATTGTATTTAAAAGTTGATCAATCGATTTTTTTTCTGTATCTTGGACATTAAGGGAGACATTTTCCGTTTTAATCCTTAGTCAACCACCTTAAGCATTTCACATTACGAATATATATATAAACAATACTTTGGATTTCTTTTGTTCCTTTAACGGTCTTGAAAAGTGGTCTATTCCTGTTTATTTCTGTATTAATAGATAATGAGAAAATGGTAAGAGTAGTCGAACATCATTACTCTGAGTTTTCTGGAACTTCTGATTTTAATTTATTCTTACTACGGTATTAATAAGCATTTCCCAGCAAAATATAACTGAAAACCTCTATTGTCTCACATTTATGGGCAGGGGAACAATGAAATATCGGAAACCCATTAGTGTCTGATATTTGCCAATAATAACGTTTCCCGAGAACTGGATATTTCGAGGACGAGCTATCTAGCCCGGCATTTTACTCAGAATGTTTAATCTACATCCTTCGGTCATTATTATAGAGATTCAAAGCTCGTGGCAGAATATATCATCGGAAAGTCAAATTGAAATTAATACGTAAGTTGATAAAATTGGTATTTCTGTTATAAACAATTACTTCTCTTTGAATAGAATATAAAATTAACCGATACAATTAGGATTGCAGTGTAATCAAACATTCAGATTTAATTACGTTTCAACAATAAACCTGTGTTTCAATGTGCGGTGTCTAGGATAGACATTAATAAAGCGAATATAATATCCTGGACTTACAACTCGACCAGTACGCTGTTCATTCTAATGCTGCAATTCACGATGCCATTTGACATCTCCAAATATCTTTCTCAAGGCTTTTCAGAAGGATTTATTTTCTGGTTTTCCTTTGTGTGAGTGCACATTTCACGGTCATATACAACTATTGGTCCCATGACTGTTTTGTATATTTTACATTGCACTGTCCTTAAGGGACTCCTAAAATGAAGGGTCTTTCGCCTTATAAAGAAGTATCTGGTACCTGTAACTATTATGGGTTTTAAATTTTCATACACACTATTGCTCGTAGTAACTATTCCTCCGCACTACAAAGACGTACGAGTTTTAGAAGATTTCCCTTAAGGGATGTCCATCGATCCTACCCAGGAGATGACGAAAATGAGGTCCGTTCAAAATTATATATATATATATATATATATATATATATATATATATATATATATATATATATATATATTTGTCTGTTAATGCTCTAGCGGTCGCAATTTTTGTTTGATCGTTACCAAACTCGGAATTTAATCGTTTTATGTAAAAAGGAAGATCAAGTTCGTTAATGGCTGAAATCGGACCAGTGGGAGGGGGGGATTTTTGAAAAGTCAAGAAATCTCCGTTATTATGCGTCGGATCGAAAAATTGTATAGAATAAATATTATTGCAAATTAAATTTACTATAAATATTGTTCTATACATTTATTCTGTATCTTGAATATTAACCGAGATATATGCATTTGTATTCTGCATGTGGTCACCAGTAGGCTATGTTCGGACTTTCCGCCGAGAGTTCTGGCGGCCGTTTCTATAACTATTCGTCCCTCGTGAATAGGTTTAGAGGTTAGGTTAACTGTTTTTTGGTTACTGGGTTATTACGCCCTAAATAATGTTTTAGGTTTAGAAGTTTCTTACTACTACAGTTGTTATTAGGCAGATTTCTCTATTGTAAAACTTCTCGTGGGAAATCTGCTTTGTTTACGCAGCCCCTGCGTGACGGACTTTTTCTAGCTGTGACCTTTATATCGTCAGCACACCCCGTATATTGTGTGAGACTGTACATTGTACCGCTCGAGTTTGTACTTATTTTTCAGGTTGACATATTCAGGGCTAGGTCAAAGACAATTGATGGTCTTCCTTCAAGCCAATGGTAACCTCGAAGCTCACAGTAAACGCTAACTCTTGAGTTTAAATTCCTCCCATGTCATTCTCGACAATCTGATAAGCTTCATAGGTATTCCAACTTAGTTATGCCTACAGCTGCTTGACTAAACTGCCACATCTCTTCCGGAAGTCAATAAAAAGGAGATATCGATCAACATCATACTCGCAGGTACATATCCAAGAGAGAAAAATTACACCCTGACTCCTTTCCACTAAATCAGCAAATAACCAGTCCGTCACGCAGGGGCTGCGTAAACTAAGCAGATTTCCCATGTGAAGTTTTACAATAGAGAAATCTGCGTACTGGTAACACAATACCACCGTGATTTAATACAAACGGTAATGAGAAATCTTTCAGTTAATTAAAATAAATTCCCAACTGAAACGACTTCTGAATTGTATGAATAATTTATATTTTAATAACTCAAATTTTAGAAATCCAAGAACTAAAGAAGGGGGGGGGGGATGACAGAACGTATTTGCATAAATCTTACAAAGTAACAAAGGTAAGGTAAGCTTAGAAACGTCAGGTAAGGTTAGAAGAAGCTTCCACCTGAGCCGAGCAATGACGGAAATGGCCGACCTAATCCGAACTATACCCGACCACAGACTTCATAAAAATGGAAATATCTCGGTTAATATTCAAGATAGAGAATAAATGTATAGAACAACATTTATAGTAAATTTAATTTGCAATAAGATTAGATCTATACAATTTTTTGATCCGACGTATGGTAAGGGAGATATTTCGAATTTTCGAAAATCCCCCCTCTAAACCCCACTCCCACTGGTCCGATTCCAGCCATTAACGAACTTGATCTGTCTTTTTGCATAAAACGTTTAAATATCGAGTTTGGTAACGATCAAACAAAAATTGCGACCGCTTGAGCGTTAACAGACAAATTATATATATATATATATATATATATATATATATAATTTGGAACGGACCTCATTTTCGTCATCTTCTGGGTAGGATCGATGGACATTTGAAGAAAATTTTCAAAAATCGCGTCATGAGTACGACCTCAATAGCTGATTTCCTTAAGGGAAATCTGCTAAAACGTTAAAACTTTTTATTTGAGAAGGAGATTGAAAAACCTACAATAGTAAGTATTAGACGAGTTTTTTTCTGTATCACTTTGTGAGGAAGATTCCCTAACTGATAAAAGTGTTTTCAAATTCCTTGTCATCAACAATGAATACATGGAATAATACATTTCTGACCTTTTAGTAACAACATAGGAATTTATTTACTGGCAATGTTGGGGTTGTGTTCTGATTAAGGAATCGTGTTCCTGCAATGAATTATTTAAATAGCATGAAGGGTGAAGAATATATAATAATACTAGGTCAGACGCGTGGCTCTGAGACCACGTGATTTCATGAGATTCTAAAATGTCTACCTGATAGCCTTTCCTAGTTTACTTGAATTATTCAAATATATACTTGAATAATAGAAGATTTAATTGCGTGATGATATGAATCTCGTGCACCTTTCCTCAGATTCTCACCCGCAGCTCCATTTGCTGTTAAACTTTGTACAGCTAATGACCTGTTATATTCCTTGAGAATATGCATATCAATTGACGTTATAAAGTTTGTCACACTGAAAAGTACATCAATCAGTATTTTATTTATTATCTCTCCGTTAGTAGTGCGAGTTTCATTTTTAAGTCAGTGAAATAAAGTTTAATATTACAGTGGAATCTCTGTTAACCGGCCACTTCGGGACCGGATAACGAAATGGCCGGTTAAACCGAATTCTAGTCAGAGTAAAGAAAAGTATGCAATAGAATTGTTTAATAAAGACCTGAATTATTTAAAAAAATTTAGCATTTTTAAAAAAAAAATCGTATTATTAAAAAAAAACTGTAATTTTTGTTTGTTTTTTTACATTGGTAGCTTTTTTAAATGCGATATCACGCCATTTTTTTATAAACATTACATCAACTGCAGATGATTCTTCCTATTGTTCGATGTATACAGTGGCTACTTCAAAGGCAGCTTTTGCTTCGGCATGACTAATTTTTCCTACGGCATCTTCTTGCGCATCTGCTTCTTTTTCTTCGTCATCCTCAGTGCTGTCAGTGATAGAAACTGCCTGAATAATTTCGTCATCATTAAGGAATTCATTTTCGAGCTCGTTATCAGTAGTCACCCATCTCTGTACATCTTCTCGCACCAGCTCATTACACTGAGGTAGTTTTCTCAAATCACTTATCCGATTCAATTCCTAAACAAAAATCCTGAATTGACTGACGGTTTCGGCGCCAGTCGTTGACAGTACTTTTTCCCACGCTTAGCTCGTCACAAATTCTTTTCACTGGTTCGCCTCTATCTAAACGTTCAAGAGCGTCTAATTTTTGTTTCAAAACTACTAGTTTACGTTTGTCACTCATTTTAGAACAAAAATATAACGTCCGTCCGAGATAAAATGAAGGGGTAGACTGATTGTGAGACCTACATATTCCCAGGAAGGGCTGGACACCAGCCCGCGACCATGTCCCGGCAAGTCTCGACTCCTTTCCGCCTCAGCGTCGCCGACCGGTTAAACCGAGGGCCGGTTTATCCGAGACCGGATAAGAGGGATTCCACTGTACTCCCTAATACTTTTACTCGCAATCTTCATTGTATCTCTAACTCTAATGTTTTAGCAGATTTCCCTTAAGGGAAATCAGCTATTGAGGTCGTACTCATGACGCGAGTTTTGAAAAATTTCCTCAAATGTCCATCGATCCTTTGAGTTAAAGGAGAGTTTAAAATATTTAATTTAAGAAGGATTTTAAAATGTAATACTTCTAAATTTGTGAGTATATGTTAATGTCATGTAAATGTTGGAGTATTATGGGAATATGTGGGCTACCTTCAGTAAGTAAGTCATCTGGGATCTTTAGATGGTCATGTCTTTTGCAGTCTGCTAGTATGAGTAAAACGTTTAACAGTAATTTGTATAATAATGAATGTTAAACCTTTGAAGGAATCCATTTGGTGCTATTTCGTTGCTTATACCGCCTTCTACATTCTGCGCTCTAAAGCTCTATCTTTTTTATACTGTTCAAGTTGCTTTCTGTATAGATGTGTACTTAATAAGAGTGAATTGTCGGCATCGCTCAATTCATACGCCCCTAATGGAACCAAGACTCACCTCTCTTCCACTTGAACTAACTTCAAAGTAATCCCCTCTTTCTCCCCATTCACTATTTATCCTTTCAACTTTCTCTTCATATTTGTGCCGTGGAGTTTCCATCACTTGAGAATTTTTGTTAAAATTTATATTTACTATTTAATAGAAATTAATAACTTGATTTATAACCGTCTGCTACCGTGTGTCCTACAATAGAAGAAAAACAAATATTAGCAGATTTCCCTTAAGGGAAATCAGCTTTTGAGGTCGTACTCATGACGCGATTTTCGAAAAAATTCTTCAAATGCCCATCGATCCTACCCAGGAGATGACGAAAATGAGGTCCGTTCAAATATATATATATATATATATATATATATATATATATATATATATATATATATATTTGTCTGTTAACGCTCTAGTGGTCGCAATTTTTGTTTGATCGTTACGAAACTCGAAATTTAATAATTTTTTGTAAAAAGACATATCAAGTTCGTTAATGGCTAAAATCGGACCAGAGGAAGGGGGTATTTTTGAAAATTCAAAATATCTCCGTTATTGGGAATCGGATCGAAAAATTGTATAAAACCAATCTTATTGCAAATTACATTTACTATAAATATTGTTATGTACATTTGTTCTCTATCTTGAATAATAACCGAGATATTTGCATTTTTATGAAGTCTGTGGTCGGGTATAGTTCGGATTAGGTCGGCCATTTCCGTCATTGCTCGTGTCAGGTGGAAGCTTCTTCTAACCTGTTCTTCTAACCTTCTTACAATTGAGAAGCCGTTTCAGTTGGGAATTTATTTTAATTAACTGAAAGATTTCTCATTACCGTTTGTATTCAATCACGGTGGTATTGTGTTACCAGTATGCAGATTTCTCTATTGTAAAACTTCACATGGGAAATCTGCTTAGTTTACACAGCCCCTGCGTGACGGACTTTTTTTTCTTGGGGGACTGAATTAGATCTATCTTATAACAGTTTTGTTTGTTTTTCTTCGATTTAGAAAACTAATTTTGAGCGTATGAAATATACAAGTGTAGACTGATTGAGTTATAGAAAATATTAGGAGGGTTCGAGATTAAGAGAGGGGAATCTTCGAGCAGTTTGTTCTCGCAGTGCTAGCCATGCATCATGTTAAACTATCTATAGAGACAAACTAGAAATTATTACCCCTTGCAGATAATTGGCGACATATAACAGGGAGAAGAAATGGTGTTTGAAGTCAGTTAGCTAAGAAGGGAGAGGGAGCGGTGTTATGGTGTTTATCCTCGCATTTGATCTATAGCCACTTCTAAAAGTATTGATTTAAGTAGTGGCTGCATTACTGTATTTTCATCTGAAGGAAAGTAATGATTTTTCCATTCTCTTTATTAACTATTCATTGATATTGAAGGTGAATATATGGCCGTTATAAATGACTAACCTGTCCAAATACTTCAGTTACAGTTATAACTAATAAATTGAGAAACTGAAAGAAATAATCATACTATATAATAAAATTTCGCCCTTTTAATTATCCACTATGTTAGAATAGTTATTTATTATACAAGTGACGAAAGTAGATCATTTTACAACTCGAGTGAAACGTTTACCCACACGAGAGAAGCGAGTGTGGTAATTTCACGAGAGTTGTAAATTCTACTTTCGTCACGAGTGTAATATTAAATTTTTTCTGTAATCGTGTAATACATGATCAGATCTAACCAGAATATGAACAAAATTAGGATCTTGTGAATATTATGGTATGTTGTTGGTAGGTTATAAGCATGGTTGTGAAAAGTTATAAGCATAGTTATAAAACAACTAGTGATGATTGTGAAGTAGTGCAGTTATAAACAAGTGCAGGCTATAAACAAGGAAGATAATTATTATTATATTTAAATTTTAAAATATATTGATTATTTCCACCAATAATTCATTCACATTTCAATTTATTTTGTTAAAATAAATTCTTACAATGTTAAGAAACATTTAAAAGGATTTAATTTCCAACTTCAAATTATTTTTTAATTTATACTTATTACTAATTAAGAAGGCAATTCACTTTCTATTGCAAAATGTTTCACTTTCTTCACTCATTTCAGTTTAGTAATGTTACCATTATTCAACGATTACAGAAAAAAGTTTTTATAACAGTTTATTGGTAGTATGACATGAGTAGGAGTGGGAGTTTACTGAAGGCCGAAAACTGAAAAATGGGAATATCTCCTTTAATAATCAACATAGTGAAACATCATACATAGAAATATTTATAGGACATTACATTTGCAATAAGATTGGTTCTAGACCATATTTCGGCCCGACAAATAATAACGGAGATATTAAGATTTTTCGAAATTCACCCCCTCTAAACCCCACCCCCTCCCCTCCGAGTGGTTGGATTTTAGCCGTTAAAAAACTTGATCTTTCGTTTTACATAAAACGTATAAATCTCGAGATTGGTAACGATCAAATAAAAATTGAGACCACATGAGCGTTAACAGACAAATATATATATATATATATATATATATATATATATATATATATATATATATATGTGTGTGTGTGTGTGTGTGTGTGTGTGTGTGTATAAAATTCCAGGTTAAATTATGTATTAGCATTCTTGGAATTCATGTCCAAATGTTTAGCAAAGAATGTTTACAATAAAACATACTCCAGTATTTGAAAATGAAAACGAAATATTACGGTCGAAATTGTAACGTATAATATTAGAAGTAAAGTAAGTATTGTGATCACCAATATTTTGGGTTCACATATTTCAATTAAATATTCCTTTTTGACATTCAATGAACCTATTTTAACTTGTTTTACCATGATGCATATACGTATCTCGGAAAACTCAAAAAGTACATCAATGAACAAATAAAAATCGGGACCAGCGTTAACAGACATATATGTATACACTAAACCGCAAAAAAAAAACGGACACTTCATTTTTATCGTATTAAAAGCTAATTTTCAGCAATTTTCTTTACGTGGGTATTCTAGTTATTACAGAGAATTTAGAGTCTAAGTCCATTGAACTAATCCCTTCAGGATTAGTAAACAATTAGATAAAACTCAGATTAGATTTATTTGTCGTGAAGTTGATCTATTCTAAACTGTAAGTAGTTTTTCGCATATTTAAACATCTTTAATTATTAACCAAGCATTTTCTTTAATTAATGTTTTATTTTTATTTCGGTCCAGAATAATGGGTCTTTCAAACTTAGATAGAAGGCCGGGGCTTACGTTACATTGCCGAAACGCTTGGGGTAGCGAAGTCTACCATTCACTGTAATAAAAATGAAGAATATTTTTTTTTTTAATGTGTTAATTTATCTTTTTTTTTTTTTTTTTTTGTATTTTTTTGTAAATAATCAATAAAAATTATTCACTTTTGACAGATTTTGTTTAAATAACCTATAGATTAACCAATTATTTTAATTAAAAAGATTAATATACATATATATTAAGTATTTAACAAAATTATAAGAGTAAATCTAAGTGTCCAGTTTTTTTTGCGGTTGAGTGTATATATAGTTTTGAACGGGCCTCATTTTTGTCATCTCCTGGGTTGGATCGATGGACATTCGAGCACAATTTTTCAATAATAGCGTCGTGAGCACGACCTCAATTCACTTAAGGAAAATCTGCTAAGACGACTAGCCTTAGGATGTCGAAATTTCATATTTAAAACTGTCTAGGTGAGCATCTCCTTATGAAGTTGGAATGTAATAGGGCAAGTATTTGAGTTACTGTTATGAGCGATATAAATAAGTAATGCTAGTGGAGAAAATAAATCTTTGTAATAATGTTTTATTAATGGGAATAAAGTGGGACATTGAAGAGCACAGGTGTGCGAGGGAGAGGGCGAATAGGGAGGAGGTTGCTCGATAGTGTCATGGGTGCTGAGGCAGGCTCCTTGTGAATATGTAATGTAGTCCCCGAAAATATATCAGCTGGGGTGTTTTCTGCCAGGAAGCAGGATAGCTAGTACAATCTAATGCATTGTAAGCAAGGAAGGTCATACTCTATATCCCTTCAATATACACTATGAACAACCCAATTGTCTTAGACAAGCAAATTTCCGAATACCTTGAATATTCAAAAAAGAAGCGAGAAATGAAATCTGGTATTAAATATGAAATTTCGACATTCTAAGGCTAGTCGTCTTTGCAGATTTTCCTTAAGTGAATTGAGGTCGTACTCCTGACGCGATTATTGAAAAATTGTCCTCGAATGTCCATCGATCCAACACAGGAGATGAGGCCCGTTCAAAACTATATATATATTTGTCTGTTAACGCTCAAGCGGTCGCAATTTTTATTCTTTCGTTGATGTACTTCTTGAGTTTTGCGAGTGACGTAACATGCTAAAATAAGTTAAAATAGGTTCATTGAATGTCAAAAAGGAATATTTCATTGAAATATGTGAACCAAAATGTACTCATTACGCAATTTTCGAAAAATAGTTTGAAATGTCCATCGATCCTTCCTAGGAGAAAACGAAAATGAAGTCCGGTCAACACACACACACACACACACACACACACATATATATATATATATATATATATATATATATATATATATATATATATATCTAATTTGCCTGTTAACGCTCTAGCGGTCGTAATTTTGTTTGATCGGCACAAAACTTGATATTTAAACGTTTTATGCTAAAATAAAGATCAAATTCGTTATTATTATTATTAATTAACGTCCACTTTTTGCAACTTAGGCTAATTGGGACGGGTTATCAAATTCGTTAATTTCTGAAATCGGACAGGAGGGGAGTAGGGGTTTAGAGAGGGGAATTTCGAAAATTCTTAATATCTCCGTTATTATGCGTCGAATCGAAAATTTGGATAGAACAAATCTTATTGCAAATATAATGTTCTATAAATGTCGTAATGTACGTTTGTTCACTAACTTTAATATTAACCGAGATATTTGCATTTTTTAGTTTTCGGCCATCAGTAAACCCCCACTCCAACTCATGCCACATTAACAATAAGCTGTTATATTATGAAACACTTTTTTTGAAGCCTAAATATCAAATAGTGTTCCTATTGAACATTTACGTCTTGAGATAAAGAATATACGTGACGCGCGTGGGAAATCTACTTACTTAACGCAGACCCTGCGTGACCGACTTTGTTTTTGTTTTTTTTATAGGGGTTATTTGAAATCCCTAGTTTATGTCGATCGACCACGGACCATAGCTCACCTCAAGAACAACATTCGCTACGCCTTTGCCAACATGCCGATTGATATGCTGCAAAGAGTAAGACGAACTTCAAAAATCGACTTAATTAGTTTATGGGGGTCGCCATTTAACCGATGTCATTTTCAAGACTGTATGAAAAAAAAAACTCGGGATATTGTATTCTCCAATAATGAAATAATTAAAACAATAAGTGAAGTACTTTTGTTTTTATTGACCTTTCAAATAAGTAAGTTCCTCTGGCGCCCCCTATCTAAAGCATGTAAATAAATTAAAAGTCCGTCACGCAGGGGCTGCGTAACCTAAGCAAATTTCCCACGTGAAGTTATACAATAAAGAAATCTCCATACGAGAGCCGAACAATTACGGGTAACGGCCGAACTAGCTTTCGGTGGAAACGAATAGAACCGACTTTACCCGATCATCTCGTCCGTTACCTGCACACACTTAATAAAATGCAAATATCCCGATTAATATTCAAGATAGAGAATAAATGTATATAAAAATATTTATGTAATGCTAAAAATGTATGATATATATATATTTAGAGAGGCATTAAGATTTGTAACCAAATTAATCTATTATATATAATTATAAAATTGATAGATTTTAGAAAATGTATTTATGGAATATGAGCTATTTTTATAATGAACGCATTATGTAAGTATCCTATTTAATAATATGGAATGAAGTTAATTGATTACTATTAGTAAATGTTTTATGAAAACTAAAATATGTGACTTATCACACCACCTCGTTTCTGGGACTGTCTTGTAAAATATTGAAAGACACTAAGCATATTGTAATTCTGAACATTAACAGAAGAAGAGTAACTTTTTTAATCCTTCCCACGGAAGTATTTTGGGAAGGACAAAGCAATTTATGAACTCCATCTATATTTCGTTAATATTTTATAAAAGCAGGATTACGATTAGGCCTCCTTTTTCAACGTATTTATATAATTAATGGGGCACGTAAATTATTCAATACGCAATCATTACCCCACAATATCAAAATAAATATCCCCCAAAAGACTCCCGGTAAATAGCTTTTAACAGATTACTCTTGGAAATTAGTCTTGCCGCGTTATCGAAAAAATAACTTAAAATGTCCTCAAACATGTACACACACTCACACTCACATATATTCTTCTAGTGGCATCCTTTCTACAGCATAGCTATGTGAGTTAAACCATGAATCCCTGATCTGGACAAATTATTTTCTCTTGCCCTTCAGTCACAAAGTTCTCCTAAATATATCGTCCTTTGACTACTGAATCGTTGCCCAGGCAGACCGGTTCTCAGCCATACAAGAGTCATGTCCGAACCAGCTGAGGCGTTATTGCCTAATATCATATGCTGCTTGTCTGCCCGCCAAACTCGCTAATTCACGCAAAACCTAATGCTCTCGCAGTCTTCTAGGTTTTGTCTCCACTTTTCACTATTAAGGCATCTGCACTGATTAGAAATTGATCTTGTCTTTAGTGCTTAGAGCCTAGGACATCGTTGATTATTGTGTTAGATTTGATGAAAGGTGTTTATTGAAAATAAACCATCTTGGACATCGGCTGAAAAATGAAACCTTCATTGTTGAGATAACGCCCTGAATACTTAATTGAGTGTATTTCATTCATATTGCCCACACAATAAAACCTACATCGAATGAATACCGAATGTTTGTATTGTTTATTCGTCTATTTTTATTATTCAGGATAATTTAGACATAAACATTGTCAACACGTACCGATTGATATTTTATGGAAAATTCATTTTTTTTTTTTTTTATCGTAAAACTATTCTAGTCAATGGTAGAATACCTAACGATGCTAACATAAAATGGCCAGACCCCTGGTAACGCCCATGTATTTAGGCCATAATAAATAAATGAAAAAAAACAAAAAAACATTCTAGTCAATGTACCCATGATTAGTAAGATAAGAGGGACATATAGACTTGAGTAAATCTCCAGTTGCCTTTAGCCCGAGGCTGCCCGACTAGACACGTGCGAGGATGAGTAAAATAACTCTTAAGTTTAATTAATGTTTGGCAAAACTATCACTATGTCAATACAACTAATTAAACGGCTGTGGAATGTTCAAAACAAACCTGGACAATTGAAACCTACTCACAGTCAAATCCAGGACTATTGGCGGTATAACAAATAATAATAGAAACAATAAGATTAATAATAAACAAAAAAGAATCACTGATTTTATGAAACCTTTAAAGCAGGTACCTTTGAGATGTTGCGGGCCAAACTTTGGTGTGCAAATACGTTCGCGGGCCGCTTTTAAAAGTAGTGCATTTTAAAGTAGTGTTCATAATTTTTAACGATAGATATCAGACATGAGATTTTAACGACAAAGTAATTATAATACAATTTATTAAAATAACAAAATAAATAAAAAAAGTAGGTACAACATTATAATTAAATCGTAAAATTTCGAATTATTACAAACAACGAAAGTGAAATAGGAACACCGTAATCAATGAGACACTTGGCCTTGAATTTGGGAAACTAATCCATCGATGTTTGGATTAATTCCACTGATACAAAGACGAAAAGAATTTTTCAAATTATCCTCAGTCAGCCTTGTACGATGTTTTGAAATGTTACCTTTCATCATTGAAAAGAACTGTTCGATTTATAAGTACTGCCAAACGCACAAATCTCTCCTCATCTTCCTCATTTGGAGTAAGTAGTGTAATATTTTTGTTTAATTGGATTGTCAAAATGTCTCGTGGGTCGGATCAAACATTACTGCCGGCCGTTGGTTGAACACATATGCTTTAAAGTCTTTGGATAATGAAATGTGTGTTAATAGCATGCATGACAAAACTAAAACTACTGGTAATATGACGTCACAAACGTTTTTACCCGATTAAATTCCTACCAAAGTTAACTCAATCTATAACAAGATCGTTTAGAAAATATTATTTCGGAATTAAAACAGTCCTTTATAATAATAAAAAGAAAATGAACACTTTGACTAGTACAAAAGGCAAGATAAAAAATGATAACCAAATAGGAGTAGTATATAATAGTTATTTATTATACAAGTGACGAAAGTAGATCATTTTACAACTCGAGTGAAACGTTTACCCACACGAGCGAAGCGAGTGTGGTAATTTCACGAGAGTTGTAAATTCTACTTTCGTCACGAGTGTAATATTACATTTTTTCTGTAATCGTGTAATACATGATCAGATCTAACCAGAATATGAACAAAATTAGGATGTTGTGAAGATTATGGTATGTTGTTGGTAGGTTATAAGCATGGTTGTGAAAGGTTATAAGCATAGTTATAAAACAACTAGTGATGATTGTGAAGTAGTGCAGTTATAAACAAGTGCAGGTTATAAACAAGGAAGGTAATTATTATTATATTTAAATTTTAAAATATATTGATTATTTCCACCAATAATTCATTCACATTTCAATTTATTTTGTTAAAATAAATTCTTACAATGTTAAGAAACATTTAAAAGCATTTAATTTCCAACTTCAAATTATTTTTTTATTTATACTTATTACTAATTAAGAAGGCAATTCACTTTCTTCACTTGTGAAGAAAGTGATTACTTTCTTCACTCTATTGCTAAATGTTTCACTTTCTTCACTCATTTCAGTTTAGTAATGTTACTATTATTCAACGATTACAGAAAAAATTAATTTTAGTGACTGTGAAAAAAATGTATATTGGTGTGATTAGACAAAATATGAAAAAAAGAATAGTCCAACATACAAAAAAAACCCAAAATATAAATAAGACAGCATTATCACAACATGCAATATAAGAATTACACAAATTTAATTTAGATACAACTAAAATATTATATAGTGAAAACAAAACTTAGTCAAGAACAACAGGGGAATCCATTTACATATCCAAAAATATTGATAAAACTATTAACTTTAAAATAGATACCGGAAAAATAAACACAGTCCATGCAAGTACAATTAATAAATTAAAAACATGATGTGGTCATCCTTATTGTACGTTCCAAAATTTAATATAGTTATATATATTTAATGTTGTAGAATATACAACAATTTATAAATTGGAAAGAGATTTTATGAAGGCAATGGTGTTTTGATGTTGACAGAAGTGAGACCTTTATACTTGTATATACACTCCCATCAGAAAGGACTATGACTTGAGGAAAATAGTTCGGCTTTTATAAGTAATTTTAGTGAGGTTGATAAAGAGCTGATCATGCTCCTCATAAAGAAGGAAAGTATTTCGGGACTATAAAATAAGGTAAAATTATATAAAACAATGGCGGCAAGTGAATGTTGTGATTCGTCACAGTTTTCATAGATTGCATAAATTTATGTTGACAATGAATGATTATTTTATAGGATTATCTGATGATGGCCACAAAGGCCAAACGTTATAAGAAACTGATGAATAAACATTTATTAAGGTGTATTTTTGGTTATTTCTTATATCACAATGTCGTGCAATATAAGTTGTTCTCGGATTAAGTGAAAATATTTAATCATCAAAATTGGTTCTATTTAGCGTAAAATCAATGAGAGCCTTCCTAGGGAAATAAATTAGGAATACAATTAACCAAATTGTACACTAATTCATTGCCGTCTAGGGAGTAGGTGTATGTAGAGCTATTTCAAGGAGGGGAGACGGTTAGGGGAGAGATAACAAGAGGTTAATTAAGAGGTTGCATAGCAAAGGGTTGCATTAGTAGAAGTTGGTGTATTTTCTTGTCTAGATTGGCGCGACAGAGGAAGTGAGGACGGGCTATTAGGTTAGGGTTTGGGGTTGTGGGGACTGGCTTCAGTATCCCATGTCTTCCACAACTCTGACTGAGTCCTAACTTGTTAATAAGCCACTCGCAAACTATCTCAAGAGACACGTATGTACCTCGCCAGTTTTTAAGGTTTGTTGTCACCGAGTTGGGCCCCGTAAATCTCTTGGATGTTTTTTGGCTCAGCGTTTGTCTGTCACCGCCTCAATATTTATAAAAATCAGTCACGCAGGAGCTGCGTAAACTAAGCAGATTTCCCACGCGAAGGTTTAAAACAGATAAATATGCATACAGGTTACACTTCCGTGAATAAATACTCAAGGTAATGGGAAATATTTCAGTCACTTTACAATAAAAGTTACTAATCTCTAAAACGGAAAGCGGCTGAATTGTAAACAAACAGGTTAGCCAACCTTGAAGAACAAAATAAAGGGGGGCATTTATATATAAAGTAAAATTTTAATTAAAACAATATTTTGCAATTAACCTTCTAATGAAGTGGTCCAGAATACAACAGCTTATTGTTAATATGATATGTGTGGAAGTGGGGGTTTGTTAAAGGCTCAAAACATAAAAATGCAAATATCTCCGTAAATATTCAAGATAGTGAATAAACATATGTAACAATATTTATAGTAAATTTAATTTTCAATAAGATTAGTTCTATACAACTTTTCGATCCGACGAACAGTAACGTAGATATTTTGAATTTTCGGAAATCTCCCCCATATAACCCCCCCCCCCTCCCACTGACAAACTATCTGTATATCGAGTTTCGTAACGATCAAACAAAAATTGCGACCGCTAGAGCGTTAACAGATGCTACTATATATATATATATATATATATATATATATATATATATATATATATATATATATATATATCAATTTTGAATGGACCTCATTTTCGCCATCTACTGGGTAGGATCGACATTTGAGGAAATTTTTCAATAATCGCGTCATGAGTACGACCTCAATAGCTGATTTCCCTTAAGGGAATCAGCTAAAACATTCGAAATGAACAATCATAACCATATTTAACATTGCATGTGTGCAATATTTGAATAAAATGTCCGACTTGCAGACTCTGCATAAACTAAAGAAATTTTCCATGTGCTGGGACACATACTCATCTCATCCGGCAATGTGTTCTTTATTTCCTAATAAAAATTCGATGAGTAAAAGTTGGCGGCCAATAAAACCTAAATTGATCACGTCATCACACAACGTATTTGCATGTATCTCATCTAGTAAAGATCTGTTGAAAACATATTGGGTATTTAAGCTTCGAATAAGACGTTTCATAATATTGTTCTTCGATACCTGTTGGCGGTTTACTGAAGCCTGAAATGTCGGTTAATATTCAAGATAGAGAAAACATGTATAGAACAAAATTTGTCGAAAATTAAATTTAGAACAATATTGGTTATATATGATTTTTCGATCTGTCTCGCAGTAACGGTTACTGAATATATTTTCGATTGTACCCCCCTTTTAATCTCCCCGATCATTCCTTCCGATTTCAGCCTCATGATTATCAAGTGTCCCCTTTATTTTTAAAAGAAACGCTTAAATATGGAATGGTGACTACCAAGCAAAATTTGCGGCAGCTGGAGAAGTATAAGCATATATGTATAATTATACATAATACACGTATTTCGCCTTATTTTCATCGTCTACTATGGCGGATCGTGGGGCGTTTGAGAAATCTTTCGAAATCGCGCCATGAGTACAACCTAAATGGTTGATTTCCCCTGGAAAAAAAATCTGCAGGAAGTACTTGTTCAATAAAAATTGCTTTACGGGTTCTACCCTCAGTTAGGTGAAGGTAAAAAATGTAGTAGATTTGGTCCTCACCAAACATCACAAACTACGTATTATTTTGCTAATCAGACACCGAGCTTTGGGATTTGGCTTTTGTCGGTTCCCCCGGTTACCACTCAGCATCTTGAAGCAATTGAGTAGCTACTTGAGTTTTTATGTGGTTAACCTTGGTCCACCACAATACGGCCAAAACGCATCAAACTGACCACTAACTAGCTCCCAACGAAACCGTGAGGTAGGCCTTTCATGGACTGTTCAAGTAGGTTTTAATTTGCAGGCTTTAATACAATCGCAGAGACTAGCTTTGCTGCAGTTAAAAATTTGGCAATAAATGCTACCATATTTCTGCACAAGGACACCTTTATATATATACGTCGACAAGACCTAGGGCCAGGTGAATTGGCAAGGTTGGTCATGTGTTGATAGATAGGCTACACTGAAGACTAGTAGAACAGGTTAGGAGCTTTAGCGGCCGACTCATCAATCATTCGTAGGTTAAAATTAAATTGAACGAATTATTGAAGAAGATTTTCCAAATTGACCACATGGAAAAGAAAAACGTATGGCGTCAAGAGATATTTAATCACTTGGGGCTCGTTTGTATTTCATTTTATGACATAAAATATTAAAACATTAATTATAAAAATGTCTCGATGATGGAAACTTAAACTGTTTAGATCTGGTGTGAAGTCATTTATCTCGACAAAGAGAAACCTTAGTCCTTCTTCTATTGAGATTATACTCATGACGCGATTTCCGAAAAATTTTCCTCAAATATCCATCGATCCTGCCTAGGAGATGACGAAAATGAGGTCCGTTCAAAATTTTATATCTATCTACATCACACACACGCGCGCGCGCGCGCGCACACACACACACACACACACACACACACACACATATATATATATATATATATACAGCTCTAGCGGTCGCAATTATGGTTTTACCGTTACCACTCTCGATATGTAAGTATTTCATGCCAAACTAAAGATACCAAGTTCTTTAAAGGCTAAAATCGGACGGGGGAGGGAGGGTTTAGAAGAGGAGATTGGATTTATTTTGAAAATTGGAAAGTATTATGATATCCATCGATACTACATTAGTGAAAACCAAAATGAGGTCCTTTCAAATGTTTACATACACATATAAAATATAAAAATTGATATTTACGTTATTATGAGTTGGATTGGTGAATGATATAAAATGGCATTGCATTAGGTGAATATCTGCTTAGTCACAATGTACTTGGGAGGCGACCATTTAAGATTATTTGAGCATTTAATTTAACTATTGTAAAGAGATATGTCGAGAATTCGTGATTGGGCGTTTCTTTCATAGTTCGGAATGTTTTGGACTTCACCGAAGACAAGGTCTTGTATATTTTGGTATTTTCTAATGCTTCAGGAATCAAGTGATGGCTATTAATGGCATTCTCTGTTTAAATCCCAAAATTATGTTCATAAAAGTAAATATAGAGAAATGAAGCATACTTACAGAAGATTGTAAGATCTAAGGTAGGAATTATCTATCCTGTGGAAATTAGCGGGAGTGTCTTCCGCTCCCCTCGAGAAGGTTGTACTTTAGGATATATTTACGATGTCAACAGGAAAGGGGGCGAGATCTAAGTATACTTGGAAGCGCGTCCCCCTCTGGGTGTTTTAGACTTGGTCCTTTAAGTTCCTTCTGGAAGTTGTGATGGCTGGTTTAATGGATGAGCGCACGGCTTGCCGCTCAGTCAGTCTTATCTTTTCTATGAAGTATTTCCTCACGGTTGGGAAGAGAAGGAGAGATGAGTTAATTTTTCCCCTCTCCCCCTTACCCCTGGGAGTGAGTTAGAGGTTTGCCGAGTCCCGGCCTTCTAGCGGAAAGGATGAAAAAGAGACTGGTTAGATTTTCCTTAGTCACAATGCTTTGATAAGGCCCGAGAGGGCCATTAAAACTCCTGTTGCAAAAGTGTATAGAGCAGAAAAGGTAAAGTTCTGAATATATGGCAAATGCCACATTACGTAAATTAGCTATTGAGGTAAGCTACGAGGTATTCATAACGCGTTTTTGAATAAAAATTTCCATCGATCCTACTTAGGAGATGACGAAAATGAGTTTCGTTCAAATTTGTTTATACCCGAATATATAAATATATATATATATATATATATATATATATATATAAATAAATAGTAATTTAATTTAAATAAATTAATGAAAACAAAAAATATTGTACGATAAATTAACTATTCAATATAATTATAATAATAAAATCAGAAAGATCGGTTGATTTTAATATATACACATTGTTTATCCTCAGTCTGGCCCATTTGGTGTTAGTATTCTTAATAATAATATACCCTGAAAATATACAAGAACAAATGAAATAATGTTAACCTACTATATAAATGTAATAATATATTTTTTCTGTAATCGTTGAATAATGGTAACATTACTAAACTGAAATGAGTGAAGAAAGTGAAACATTTTGCAATAGAGTGAAGAAAGTAATCACTTTCTTCACAAGTGAAGAAAGTGAATTGCCTTCTTAATTAGTAATAAGTATAAATTAAAAAATAATTTGAAGTTGGAAATTAAATGCTTTTAAATGTTTCTTAACATTGTAAGAATTTATTTTAACAAAATAAAGTGAAATGTGAATGAATTATTGGTGGAAATAATCAATATATTTTAAAATTTAAATATAATAATAATTACCTTCCTTGTTTATAACCTGCACTTGTTTATAACTACACTGCTTCACAATTATCACTAGTTGTTTTATAACTATGCTTATAACCTTTCACAACCATGCTTATAACCTACCAACAACATCAAACAATCTTCACAACATCCTAATTTTATTCATATTCTGGTTAGATCTGATCATGTATTACACGATTACAGAAAAAAATTAATATTTCACTCGTGACAAAAGTAAAATTTACAACTCTCGTGAAATTACCACACTCGCTTCGCTCGTGTGGGTAAACGTTTCACTCGAGTTGTAAAATGATCTACTTTCGTCACTTGTATAATAAATAACTATTTATATTTTTTAAATAAATATTTTCAAGTAGTATTTAAACTTATAAAATGCTTTATAAACTTAATCTGATGAATACTATTTATAGATCTTATGTATTTACATTTATATATTGGTTTACTGTGACGTGAAAATTGAATTCGTTGGACGTTTCAATATTAAAGAGTTTAATAAACAAGATAATTTTATATACTATGTCGTTGACTAATTGCATACTGCTGAATGGAATAAGTAAATGATGTTCAGTTTATAATAATGAAAGCAACATTAAACAATCTGATTAAATCGAATGAATTAAAAATATAATTAACAAAGATTACGATTTTGTTTAGAATATAATAAGTAGAATACACAAGGTATTAGAAATTAAAATCGTGTGTTAAAGACTTCTTAGAGTGAGGATTGTTAGAAGGAAATAATCCTGAGAAAAAATGTAAATTGTTTAGGTGTTGAAAGATATTCAGGTATGGACTAGTAAGTCGTGTGGTAGTTGCAAGTTGCACGTGTCTTGCAGTCCGTCAGTATGTGTTAACAGATTTCTTAAGGGAAATGAGCTATTCAGGTCGTGCTCATGACGCGATTTTTGAAAAATTTCCTCAAATGTCCATCGATCCTACCCAGGAGATGACGAAAATGAGATCCGTTCAAAATTATATATATATATATATTTCTGTTAACGCTCTAGCAGTCGTAATTTTCGTTTTATCGTTACCAAACTTGATATTTAATCGATTTTTGAAAAAATAAAGTTCAAGTTCGTTAATGGCTGAAATCGGACCAGTGGGAGGGGGGATTTTCAAAATATCTCCGTTACTGTACATCGGATCGAAAACTTGCATAGAACAAATCTCATTGAAAATTAAATGTACTACAAATATTGTTATATAGATTTATTCTCTATCTTGAATATTAACCGAGATACTTGCATTTTTCGGTTTCTGAGCCTTCAGCTAACCCCCACTTTTACTCATGTTATATTAATAATAAGCTGTTAGATCATGAACCACTTCATTACAAGGTTAAATAAAGAATATTGTTTTCATTGAACTTTAACTTTGTAAGATATATGCAAATGCGTTCTTTTGATCCCCCCCTTTTTTGTTCTTGTATTACTAAAATTTAATTAATTGAGATTAAAATTATTCTGATTCATTACAAATTGCATCATTATCTATATCAAATAGTTATCCAGAAAATTAATGTGTTATATTCAGATATATTTCACTAATGTTTTTTCTTTCCGGTCTAGGATCAGGTTGGCTAGCCTGTTTGTTTACAATTCAGGCGCTTTCCGTTGTAGAGTTATTAAATTGTAACTGAAAGATTTCTCATTACCGTTTGTATTTATTCACTTAATATTTGCGGTGGTGTTACCAGTATGTATATTTATCTATTGTAAACATTCGCGTGGGAAATCTGTTTAGTTTACGCAGCCCATGCGTGACAGACTTTTAACAGTCAGGGCACATTACACTCAACACAAATAGGCCTCCCTTTCCTGTTCATATTGAAGAAGTGTATTTCCAGTGAAAAGCCGAGTATGTACTAAAATCATCAAGTACTTCAAGTTTGTTTGCTGAAGGGAGAAAGAAATTATATTAAACATTTAAATGCTGTCAGACATAATTCACATGGGTTCCCCTTATAGTGATACACTAATTTGATTAGCTCACCATCGCCATGGGAAATAATTGAGGTAAACTGTATGTCAAAGGAGCTGAGTCGAGACCTAAGCGTGTGGGGTAAGGCAGTCAGTAGTAGATTATTAGTCGATACGGCGGCCTCAACCAATTTGCCATCTGACATAATTCATTACCTCGTCCTCTGCTCTGTAGGGACTTCCTCGTACATCCCTCCTCTCTCCGAATATATTAGCTTACACCTAGACGACATACTATTCTTGGCGTGTAATAAATGTCTCTTGAAAACAATATTTGGTATTTATGCTTCCAATGATGTGTTTGCTGAAGGCTGAAAACTGAAGATAGAGAATAAATGGATATAACAAAATTTATAGTAAAACAATTTTTCTATAAGACTGAATCTATACATTTTTTCGATCCGACGTATAGTAACGGAAATATTCCGAGTTTTAAAAATTATCCCCCTTTAACCCCCCCCCGGTCAAATTTCAGCCGTTAAGGAACTTGATCTTTCTTTTTACATAAAAAGACTAAATATCGAGTTTGGTAACGATTAAACAATAATTGCGACCGCTAGAGCGGTAACAGACATATATATATATATATATATATATATATATACAGTTTTGAACAGACCTCATTTTCGTCATCTCCTGGGTAGGATCGATGGACATTTGAAGAAAAAGTTTCGAAAATCGCGTCCTGAATAGCTGATTTCCCTTAAGGGAAATCTGCTAAAACATCATTCTATCTCCTTAATAATTGAGGATACATAAATCTAATCATCAAATTGACTTTACATGCACGCAGCCAGGCATATGCATGAATGTATGTTTGTATTTTATGTTCTGGCCGTGTGTGTGTTGCAAGCTTGTGTGCGTACACATCTCATTTTTCAGGAGGCAAAAAATATTAGGTTTTATAAGGAGAAAAAATTGTTTATAAATAAAACGTGCCCTCGCTATTCTTGCGGCCATTTGAATATGCCATTTGTTAAAAAGTGTTATGAAAGTTTTAGAAATGAATGAGGGAAATAGAGGAGAGTGTCGGAGATTCATTCCCCTTCCATAGAAAAAAAGATGAAAGTTTCAGTCTAACGTTAAAAGATGCTTTGATGCTTTCGCCTGCCTCACCACGACCTCACACTCTCTGCCCCTCCAGTGGAAATTGGTCTTAACGCCATACCTTTCATTTCAATTTAATCTTCCTTCTTTTTAATATTATTCTTTTTTTTTTACGATGCTTTTACAAGCTCGAATTGAATGTCTTGAAAAATAAATAAAAAATAAAAAAAGGATTGCAGCTTTTTTTTTTTAAAGAAAAATATTCCTCGTAAAACATCCTCAATCATTTTTATTTTTTCTCTCACACGCAAGTGAGTGGCACAAGAGCCCTAATACAATACCAGTCGAATTTTTTGCCTACGGAAGCTATTTCTGGGCATATTGTCCTTCATAAATTCAACCAAAATGGTTGAAAAATTTGTATGTTAGTTATACGATTACAGTTATACCTATGTTCAATTATCTGCATTAGGCTAGACATTTTTCATTAAGTTAAAACAGGAATTCATTAACATGTAAAGCGAAGGGGTATATTCTTCTTCTTCTTCTCCTTCTTCATACAAAAACGGCTGGTTATGATTCAATTTAAATAGTATTTAAAGTTAAAATTGAATAAGTTATTTTATCCACTTTTCACTATGTTAACTCCAATTTTATTTATTGTTTGAAAACAGATCCATAGTTTTCTGTAGCAATTTAATGTCCTTAAATGTATTCTAATTAATACAAATCACTTTACCTAAATACAGTTTTTAAACTAAAAGTTGTCAAAAACACTGCTGTTTTGTATTAGAAGCCAAACCAATTTGAGTACATTTGCATTCTATCTTTGAATACTCTGCTTTGATTGTTTTTTAAACTATGTTTTTATTGACAATTTATATTAACTTACATTGCAATATATAGAGTTCACAATAAAATAAGATCAAGTTGTTTGCTAACATTATGTAAATGAGACAGCTAACTCCGAGAAAATTTCACTCGTAGTATATCACTCTAGGTATCTTCCATTCAGAAAAAATGATTTGCACCTGAATAAATAATGAATGTGAACGCATACTTATGTCGATACTATTTAGTGTGAAAACAAAGAATAAAATGTACGGGACCGTAATAAAATACTATAAAATCTCGATGGCTGCCAGAGTGTCTTGGGGGCTTAAATCCGACGCTCTGACCAAAATATTCAAAGGGACGATTGCCCCCCTATTGGCGTATAGGATTGAAATATGGGGCCATGCCTTAAGCGTGAAAAGAGATGCCAAAAAATTAGAAAGAGTGCAAAGTCTATTTGCGGTAAAAATTGCTAAAGGATATCGTCCATTATTATATGAGGCGTCATGTGTATTACCAGACACTATGTCAATTTACATCAAAGCTGAGGAAATAATAAGGCAACATATGTTACTGAAATTGAAAGAAATCCCGCAAGACTTTACATTACAAAATATTACAACATACGAAATAGAACAAGACGTCAGACATACTTACTGTATACACCCAAAGAATTACGTTACACCACTAGGCAACCTAGACATAACGTGAACCTATCATATATACACTGACGGATGTAAACGCGATGATGGCGTTGGTTGTGCGTACATCATTTTAAAAGACGGCAATATTGTATAGAGAGGACAATACAGACTATCACCTCTACGTACAAACAAACGAGCAGAAAACCTTGCTATTACTGAGGCACTCAAAACGCTGCACGACATTTCAAGTGACAGAGAGATTAGTATAATCTATATGGATGGCAATATTAACATAGATCGCATTTACAATAGCGAACAGATCAGAAGACTTATCACATTATGTAAGCAGAAAAAAGGTAATAGTGGCAATAACATGGATAAAAGGAACTAGGGAAATTTAGGAAATTATACAGAAAACCTACCTGCAAATACAGCTTCAAGAGACAATCAATACCTATTATATACTCTAAACTGACTAAACAAACCTTAAAACTCTTTTGAGACACAAATCTTAAAACAATGGGACGAAAGATGGGCAAACACTAAAGGACGTTAATTTCATAAGCACACACCACAGAAAAAAAAAATAGCACTTGCCAATTCCAAACTAATACAATTTATATCAGGACATGGACCTACAAAAAGCTACTTGTAAAAATTTAAACTAGCAAACACAAATACATGCAAATGAGACTGAACAGACATGTGACCACCTCTTATATGACTGTACATTACTTGACGGACCAAGAACAAAACTCATCAAGCACATTACTTTACAAAACGGAACTTGGCCGACGGACAAACCGAAACTATTACTTAAATACATCAAGGGATTTAATGCATTTATACAAGAATTGGACACAATTTTGTTAACCTAAACCTACTGATCACACACATATGTAATGTTTCTTTTTTTTATTCATTTTTATTGCTTGTATAGGGTGTTTTTTTAGAGGTATAGAACTTTAAATTGCAATAAAACTACGATGGATTATTCGATTGACAAGAATTTTTTTTTATTCGAAAGATAATCTTGTGGCATTATATTTTAAATATGATTTCTGGCAAATGACCGCCTCGGCTGTAGTCCAATCTGGAAGTCCAATTTTCGATGACTTTTTCCAACATTTGTGGCCGTATATCGGCAATAACACGGCGAATGTTGTCTTCCAAATGGTCAAGCGTTTGTGGCTTATCCGCATAGACCAATGACTTTACATAGCCCCACAGAAAATAGTCTAGCGGTGTTAAATCACAAGATCTTGGAGGCCAATTCACAGGTCCAAAACGTGAAATTAGGCGGTCACCAAACGTGTCTTTCAATAAATCGATTGTGGCATGAGCTGTGTGACATGTCGCGCCGTATATGTATAATATTTAAAATGTAATGCCACAAGATTATCTTTCGAATAAAAAAAAATTCTTGTCAATCGAATAATCCATCGTTGTTTTATTGCAATTTAAAGTTCTATACCTCTAAAAAAAAAACACCCTATATAATATTTATAATTCTCGTATACAAACTATTATATGTATTCATTGAAATGTGTGTAGTATCCAAAGGATGTAGCACAAAAAACTTTAATAAACTCCTACGTTAGAGGGATAATCTGCGTGGAAAAGAGGAAGCTATATGGAAATTATAGGCAATTCGCTAAGACAGCATAATTATTGCGAAATTACTTATGAAATTTTTAACAATTGTTTGATGTTTTCATAATGGTAAACTGTTTCTGTTTGGGGAGATAAAGTAATGTTATTCGCACATAGGTTTGATGTAGCGGGACATGTAATGAGGGGGGGCGGAGTTTCGGTTAGCGTAAATCAGCTCTGATTGGTAAATGAAGTAAGGTTCGACTTGTGCAACATTAATGGTTTGAGGTCTCCAGTTGACGGTTGCCTCTCCACTTGATATTGGGCTTCTATACTGCTCCCCACTTGCCTTCGAGATAATTGATTCCTTCTCAATTAAAGCGATCCAACCTCAAACCCTGGGATCCTGGTTCATTATTCCCTTACAAGTGTTATCTTTCCTTCCCCCAATCCCCTTAACTACTAGATCTCACCTAGGCTAAGAGGATTACCTCTGATCAAGATAGGTATCCTATTCAGCCTTGTTCCCAGTTCAAGTCCTATTTCAATATAGAGGACTTAACGCTCCAGGCATTTAGTCTAATTGATTTGTTGGTACTATCTAATGCTTATTTTTAGTAGAAAATTACTTGAAAACACATTAAACAAATAATATTTTCCACTAAACTACAATCACTTTTAAGAAATTGTATTTGATGCGTTCTTAAGCATATAATAATAATGTACAGAATAATTATGTAAACCCCCCTCGTTTAGAGGTGGAGAATTTTGAAACTCCTTAATATCTCCGTTATGCGTGGGATCGAAAAATTTTATAGAACCAATTTTATTGCAAATGTAATATTCTTTAAATGTTGTTATGAACATTTTTTCAGTATCTGGATTATTAACTGAGATTTTTGCATATTTTAGTTTTCGGTCTTCAGTTAATCCCCACTCCTCCTCATCTCATATTAACAATATTCTATTATGCTATGCAGCACTTTATTTCAAGCTTAAATACCAAATATTGTTCTCATTGGACTTTTAAGTTTTGATATAAATGCAAAACTTGGCGCACGTGGGAAATCTGCTTAGTTAACGCAGCCCCTGCGTGTCGGACTTTTTAATTTATAGGAGTCCATTTAAGAGAATCAGTAAGGATCCAATCGCTACCACGTTTTTAATACCTGAGGAAGAACATCATTTGGAGAGTCCGTTACTAAGTAAATTCTAATGCTCAATCCGTCAAAAGGACTCATGGGTTGAATAACGTGTCCGCTTTCTCCCATGAAGTTTTATATGCCACCCTTTGCCAGAATTAGCTCCTACATTATTAATGTACATCATCTTCAATAGCGCCATGATTCTGAATGAGCACCATAGAGGGGATTAGGTCTAGAAAACGAGCTAATGCCATCAATAAAAACTTAGTGTGAACATTCAGAGAATGGCTTCAGAACACCAGTTATCCACCACTTGAGCTATGCCTGCCTTCTAGCTCATTTAAGAAACTTCTGTAAATTCGGTAGAGCGTATATCAAACAAAAACATTATTCATGCCCAATAAAAGTCCGTTACGGAGGGGATATATAAACAACATAGTATTTTCCAACTAATGAAATGACACACCGATGGTAACACACATTCAATTTCCATTGTCTCCCATAATATGCGACTGACAACAAACCTGACATTCAACTGTTTAATGAAGAGCTAAATTAAATAATTTAAAATAGTTCACCGATATAATAGATCGCTGATTTTGTCAATAATGCTATTTTCTACGCCTGCTGTTCTATATCTACTGCCCCAAGGCGAATATTAACGGAGTTATTTGTATACTTTCTTTCTTTTTTTTTTTTTTTTTAGCCTCCAGTAAGTCCCCCCTCCTGCTTATGTAAATTCCATACTAATCTATTTAATCCCAGAATAAGTACAGATTGTATTTTAAGTCTTACAAAGGTTTCTTATTAAGTGAGCAGAGGAGAACATAATGTGCTAATGTATATAATTTTAGAAAATTAAATAAATATTAATAGTTTTTCAAAGCTAAATGTTACAAAAGTACAAAATAAATAGGGTCATGCCGCTACAATGGCGATTCATATTTTAACATGTTAGAATATAATTTTACAAGATTAAATAAATATTAAAATTTTTACACAGCTAACTTTTACAAATGTACAAAATAAATAGAATGAACAAAACTAAATATAAATTGTTAGTATATTTATTTATGAGGAAAAAATATAAAATTAAAATAAAACAACAAAAAAAAGATAAATAAAAATAAACGTAAAACTATAAATAGTTAAACTGGAAGGAGGCAAAACTTAAATTCCTCAGTGCATGCTATATATAACTTTCATAATTGTAGATAATAGCTTTTATATTTCATCAAATAGTCCATTATTTCTTAAATACTTAAAAACATCATCTATAAATTGGCTACTGTCGGCCAGTAGTTCACATACATTTGTGGGCCATGGGTACGTTTTCACTTGTGTGCAGTCAGTCAGTATGTGTTTTACAGTCAGCCTTCTGTTGCAGTAGCGACATATAGGTTCATCTACCCTGCTCATTAGATATGAATGTGTTTGTCTAGTGTGTCCTGTGCGTAGGCGTGTAAGTACAATTTCTTCTCTTCTAGAGTGTCTATTACTTGAACTCCAATTGAGCGTGTTTGATTTTATTTCTCTAAGTTTACTGTCAGTGTTATACCATAAATTATTCCAGACATTAATTACGAATTTTCTTATTTGAGAGAAAGCGTCTTGGTGAGGTACGTCCAAAAAATCTATTTGTTCAAGTTCAGTTGATTGTTTAGCTGCTTTGTCTACTATATCATTTTGAGATATGCCCACATGGCCGGGTAACCAATAAATAGTAATGTGTTTTTTTTTTAGTCTATGAATATTGTTAAAAATTTCAATAATAAGGGGATTGGTGGAGTATCTGTCTTCAAGTGACTTTATTGAACTTAATGAGTCTGTACAAATAACTATGTCTCTTTTAGTAGTTGTAATGTTCGTTAGTCCTATGAGTATAGCCTGTAATTCTGCCGTGTATATTGTATTGTAGTCATGTAGTTTTTTGTGCACAGTATTGTCTCATACCACTGCAGCTATCCCAGACCCATGGTCTGTTTTGGATGCGTCTGTGTATATAAAATATGAATCTCTCCGGTCTAATGTGTATGCTAAATTAATTTTAGAGGGGGAGGAGAAAGAGTACACTCTCTTGAAGCTGCAAATTAAAATTTCAATCAGATCGATTTATACGTCAGAAAAAGGATTCATTCGTAACCATTTAGATATAAAAACAATAGATTTGATGATACCAGGACAGTTCATACAGACAATGCTATCTAATTTTCGACTCCAAATTAGCTCGGGCTGCCCCCGCAACTCTCGGATCCTTTGTCCATCAATAAACAATAACAATCAGAACAATTGAAATTATTTGTCAATCCTTTAGTTGAGCAGCTATAGAGGGACGAAGAGCACAAAGCAACCCGCTCAGCGTTTATTATTCAAGGGCCTGCATTAAACAGGAGAGGAAGGAGCGAAACTGGCAGGCCACGTCCGCTCTCGGACCAACTACCAGCAAAACTAGCAGATTCTAGGGGAGAGCAACCACCACCACCTCCACCTCCTAGATCCTAATACCTCCCAATCATCAATATTCGCTCGCCTCTCACAGCACAATGGGAGCCGGATCTGTGATCCTCTGCCTTCCACGATTTGTCTTAATTCTATTGATATTGCCCAACGGATTCCTGTATCTACAGGCTATACCTGCTGATTGTTTCCCTGAATAGGAATACTGGGAAGGAAGGCCAGTTGGCTAATTAGTACTCAATACTGATGGGGATTTGGTGGGTCTGAGCACATTCTGAGAAGCAAAATCTTCTAACAATTCAGTTTCCTGTATTTTATATAAATAAAAAACCGGAAAGGCAGTAAACAAAGAAAATAGAGTCCGTCACGCAGGGGCTGCTTTATTAACTTCGCAGATTTCCCACTTGCGCCACCTCAAAATTTGCATTTACCTCAAAACGTAAAAGTTCAATGAGAACAATATTTGGTATTTAGGCTTCAAATAATGTGCTTCATGATATAACACCTTATTGTTGATATGACATGATGGGGAGTGCGGGTTTACTAAAGGCCGACAATCTCGGATAATAATCAAGATAGTGAAAAAAAGTACATAACAGCATGTACATATAATGGATATATGTATTTTGAATTTTCGAAATCCCCCTCAAAGCCCCCTCCCTCACACTTTTCCGATTTTTAGCCATTAAGAAACTTGATCTTCCTATTTATATAAAGCGACTAAATATCGAGTTTGGTAACGATTAAACAAAAATTGGGACCGCTAGAGCGTAACAGACAAATACAAACACACACACACACATTTGAAGACATTTTTCGAAAATCGCGCCATGAGTACGACCTCGATAGCTGATAAAACTGAGATTAGCCACCCAATCAGTATTTTTATCAATCTCCTTCTCAAGTTAAAAATTATAACATTGTTATTATTATTATTTCGTTAAGTTAGTTTGCACTATTGACGCTACTGCTTCGGGGAATTGTTATAATACTAACATCACATGGTATCTCGTTGTGTTTTCAGTATAGATGAAGCCGACCGAGAGAAAGGATGTTTCTCTGGGCCATGAGCTGAGTCCGTTTTTAGTAGTCAGAATATTGTACTCATGATGAAAGAACATTAAAAATGTAGTGTTACAACAAAAATGATTGAGAAAGAAATAGAGTTTCTACAAATTCTAACCCTTTGTGATAATATGATATATATATATATATATATATATATATATATATATATATATATATATATATGTGTGTCTTTGTGTGTGTGTGTACATAAAATTTATTTTGCAGTAATATTGAAAGTAGAAGAAAATAATGAACGTTATCCATATGCTACTTTCCTTGACAATGCAATAAAAATTAAGTAAAACATTGTGAGGCTTATTTCCTTATTATCATGATTTGGACTTTTTGGCTTCAAGAGAATGGCTTTGTGGAAATAATTCTCATTAGAGTACTCTCAGACTCTTTTATTATACGCAACTTCCTCCTATCGATGAAGGAAATAATTGCCTGCTACTTATTGCACTAAGGATGTTTAATTATTCTTACAAGAACTCCGATCTTTGCTGGACCGAATAGGAGCATGTAACTCTCCAAAGGCCCGGAATCCGGCCTGCCTTAGTGGTCTAAGCCCAAGGCTAACCAACGCTTATCTTACGCCTTAGAGGATATCAACATAAGTGTAGTGTCAAGAAAAAGGGGGCTCCAAAACAATTAACAGAGGATTCGGCCCTGTTTTTTATAGCCTTGCAAAGCCGACAAAATATGGGAGGTGTTGAGAAGAGGCAGACGGTGGTATATTTATTCGATGAGAGGGAAAGGAATAGGGAGGATTGCCGCTAGGGCAAGCTCTATAGAATGAGCCAGTTCGATTCGATTTGCATGCATTCAGGTAGGTGAGAGTGTCTCATATGTAGAATCGTCTCCCGCTCCCACTCGAAAGGGCGGCCGAGTAAAAAGTCTCTGATTCCAGCCTTATCAACAACCCAATTTGCCGGGTAAAGTGAATTTATGTACTCCCTCTGAATGGTTCACATTGTGTCCCTCCCCCCTCACTCCCTCGCTCTATCCCACCTCTCTATCTGCCCCCCCCCCTCTCTCTCTCCCCCCCCTCT
Source organism: Riptortus pedestris (assembly GCA_019009955.1). NCBI lineage: Eukaryota > Metazoa > Arthropoda > Insecta > Hemiptera > Alydidae > Riptortus > Riptortus pedestris. The sequence goes on from CM032233.1 coordinate 35,928,137, forward strand.
CTCTCTCTCTCTCTCTCTCTCTCTCCCCCCTCTCTCCCTCCCTCTCTCTCTCTCTCTCTCTCTCTCTCTCTCTCTCTCTCTCTCTCTCTCTCACTCTCTCTCTCTCTCTCTCTCTCTCTCTCTCTCTCTCTCTCTCTCTCTCTCTCTCTCTCTCTCTCTCTCTCTCTTTCTCTCTCTCTCTCTCTCGCTCTCTCTCTCTCTCTCTCTCTCTCTCTCTCTCTCTCTCTCTCTCTCTCTCTCTCTCTATCGCCCTCCTCACTCTCTCTCTCTCTCACACTCTCTCTCTCTCTCTCTCTCTCTCTCTCTCTCTCTCTCTCTCTCTCTCTCTCTCCCCCCTCCCGTTAGTTTATTCTTTTATTTGAAGTAACTTTTGTTATATTCACTTTTGTCTTATAACAAAGTATAAATGAGATATACACTAAACCTTTAGCGTGAACCAACAATTTTATCGGGCATTAACGATTGAACCGAACTTAACAAAACACGGTATGCCAATTAGCATTAATTCTTCCATGATTATAAGCTATATTAAAATTTTTAGGTTCCAACGAAAGTGGGGGTTATAAGGGATAAAAATAAAAATAAAAATTCGCGATATTTCATGGTCTATTTGTTTTACGACAAGCGTGCACACAACAAAAGTTGTTTATTTTGTTATTTAGAATAACTTTTGTTTTAAACATTTTTTCGGGAGCAATGTATGAAGCAAGTAATTTGCGTAGAAATATTGATAAGCTCAACAATTCTTTACCATATGAACTACCAGGTACCTCACCTAGAAAAATTAACTCAAATCTGTGTTAATATTTTGTTCTTAATAATTCAAATCTATGCATAATACACGGGAGACGGGAAATATGTCAATATGGAGAACAGTGAAGTCTTAGATAAAAAATTAATTTTATTATGAACAAATCCACAGCAAAGACGGGTATAAACCCTAAACACTGGGACGGGTAAATAGCAAAATATTGTGCAAAGTAAAGCCTTGCCAAAAAAAATGCCATCACCATTCAGCCTCAAATGAATTCCCTGTATCTGAGCTAGTATATATATATATATATATATATATATATATATATATATATATATATATATATAAGATTTGATTTTAAGGATTTTTTGCAGATACAGGTTCCAATAAAACCATAATTCATGCCAACATTTTGAGATATATTATCACTTCGTCAGTGGTATCACCATAAAATTGTATATTGACATCTATTGTTACAATATACATTCTTACATCACAGCCAGATATTATGATAAACAAAACTAAATATATCGTATTATAACAATCGTCATAAACTACCTAACAAAAGATATTACTATAAATTGAATTTTGTCAGCCCTGTCGAAGAGGTGTTGTATCACGAAATATTGGCATGAATTGAATCCTTAATTCTTAATCTATAAAGCCGGGGCGATAAAGCATCATTCGTCTCATGCAAATTGCATATATATATATATATAAATGTTTGTAGTAGAACTAAAATTTCCCCTTCCTACTTCTTATCAGAATGGATTTCAACATTCGGCGTTTTTGATTTATTTATAGATAATTGGGAGTACTAATTGTGTTATCCACTGATTATACATTGCCCCGAGTACTCGATCCCTTCATTAGGATATATGTTGTATTATATATTTAAATAAAGGAATTGATCTCATTTCAAAGCAGTTCGTAACGGAATACTCATATCTGGATACTACAAAATATATTAGCAAATATACTACTGTAGGTATAGGAAAGAGAGTCCATGTCACTATAGTTGTGTGTGTGGACCAAGTATCACAATGCATCCGTCACGCAGGGGCCCCGTAAACTAAGCAGATTTCCCACGGGAAGGTTTACAACAGATAAATCTACATACTGGTACCACCACAGTCAATGTTAAGCGAAAAAACTGTAATAAGAAATCATTCAGTCAATTTACAAATTAATAATATCTATAACGGAAAGCGTCTGAATTGTAAACAAACAGAGCAGCCAACTTCGCAGCGCTGAATAGGCAGAATTATTCTAGACCGGGAAGATGAATAATTAGTGAAATATATCTAAATATAACATATTAAGCTTATTGAAAATTATTTACTTTAGCTAGTGGAGTAATTTGAAATGAATCAGAACCATTTCTATCTCAATCACTCAGATTTTAGTAATCCAAGAACAAAAGAAGGGGGGGGGGATCAACAGAACGTATTTGTTTGCATCTCGATAATAAAGCTTTGTTGAAAACAATATTTGGTATTTAACCTTGTAATGAATTGGTTCATGATATAACAGCTTATTATTAATATGACACTAGTAGGAGTGGGATATCTTGGTTAATACTCATTATAAGGAAAATATGTACAGAACAATACAATACAATTTAATAATTTACTATATTTAGTAAATTTAATTTGCAATAAGATTGTTTGTATATTATTTTTCGAACCGACTTATAGTAACAGAGATATTTCGAATTTTCGAAATTCCTCCACTCTTAACGCCCCTCCTACTGGTCCGATTTCAGCCGTCAACGAACTTGATCTTTCTTTTTAGATACAACGACTAAATATCGAGTTTGGAAACGGTTAAACAATAAGTGCAACCGCAAATGCCGTAACAAACCAATATATGTACAGTTTTTTTCGGACCTCATTTTCGTCATCTCCCAGGTAGGATCGATGGACATTTAAAGAACAATTTCGAATATCGCGTCTTGAGTACGACCTCAATAGCTGATTTCCGTTATCTCTGGAAATCTGCTAATAAAAGCAATTAAATTTATTCGAATATATGGAATTGGAAAATATTCTGAGAATTGGATTTATAGAACGGAAGATTACCCAAATTGCTTAAGAATGGTAAGGAGGTTGAAAGGGCTTTATTGATCTGAATTGCCTATGTCTGAGGGAGCATTAGGTGATGGGGTAATTGAGTGTTTATTAGAGGCTGACCTGGCGGAATACGGTGACCACTACCCTGTGATTGCTGATTACCGCCTGGTCAAGAGTCAACCAGTTATCGTCAGATAATATCAATGCTTTCAATACAAACGTCACCGATTTATATCTTAATAAGCTATTTTTTTCTAAACATTAGCTTATTGAACTAATCACTTATTGTGACAAAAGATTTGAATTATTTAAAAATATAATTGAAGCATTATGTTTTATACATCTAAATATTTATCACTATCACTGAGGGGTATATAAATTGAGGCTATATTCAAAACGTGATTTTTCAGGAAATGTCTCTGATTTCACTGAACATTATTTTTTTATTCCTTCCCTATGGTGATTATTTCGAAAAATCTACAACTGAAATTGATGAGTTATGCAATAGGCTAAACAGAAATACATTTATAGGCTGGAAACGTTCTTGGGACTTTCACACTGCAGTAGTCGCACGTCATCTGAGAGATGACTTGGAGAGACTTTTTGAACTGCTGAGTAGAGGATAGAACCTGCAAGCCCCCCACCCTAGCTAGGGAAATCAGCTATTGAGGTTGTACTCATGATGGAATTTTCGAAACTTTTCTTCAAATATCCATCGAACCTACCTAGTAGATGACGAAAATGAGGTCCGTTCAAAACTGTATATATATATATATATATATATATATATATATATATATATATTTGTCTGCTACCGCTCTAGCGGTCGCAATTTTTGTTTAATCGTAACCAAACTTGATATTTAGTCGTTTTATGTAAAAAGAAAGATCAAGTTTGTTAACGGCAGAAATCGGACCACTGGGAGGGGGGGGGGTTTAGAGGGGAGGATTTTCGAAAATTCGAAATATCTCCGTTACTGTACGTCGGAGCGAAAAATTGTACAGAATCAATCTGATTGCAAATTAAATTTACTATAAATATTGTTAAACACATTTATTCTCTATCTTGAATATTAACCGAGATATTTGCATTTTTATTAAATCTGGGCGGCTAACGGACGTGAGTGACTTTCCCGCCAAAAGCTAGTTCGACCGTTTCCTTGACTCCTCGGCTCCCGTGAAATTTCTCTATTGTAAAACTTCCCGTGGGAAATCTGCTTAGTTTACGCAGCCCCTGCGTGACGGACTTTTTCTGATTCTCCAGTACTGCGTATGACCTTCAGGCATCTGTGAGATCCCGCGCGACTACCATTGTAAGTAGTGCAGTGGCAGTTGTACAGGGAGCTTAAAAGTATAAAAAATAGGGAAATTAATTCAAGCATCTTCGCTTATAGGAAGGTGGGCACCCTGGTTTCCTATGTCCCAAAAAATAAGTCCAAAATTAGAAATGTATTGGCTATATCAAGTATGCATTTTGATGGAGAAATAAACGAGAGAAAATGAGAAAAGATAAAGCCTTCTATTATAACACATTATAATCAAACCAAGGTAGGTGTGGATATTGGATAAAATGTGTTCACTTTATAATCTATCGAGAAATACCAGAAGGTGGCCTATGGCAGTATTTTTTTCTCTTCTGAATATCGCAGGGATCAATTCTCATGTAATTTATTTAGGAAATGGCCATATTTCAATTTATAAACTTATCTAACTATTTTATTTTATTTTGTAAACCAACACAATAATACGACGTTTGCATATATCTCACAAACTAGAGCACAATGAAAATAATATTTGGTATTTAACCTTGGAATAAAGTGGTTCAAGATATAACAGATTATTAATACGACATGAGTAGCATTGAGTATAAAATCCCAATATCTCGGTTAATATTCATGATACAGAAATTATGTACAAAACAACATTTAAAGAACATTGAATTTTCAATATGATTTGTTATAAGCACTTTTTTAATCCGACTTATAATAACGGAGATATTCCGAATTTTCTAAATTCTCCCAATCTAAATGCCCCCTCCTACTGGCTCAATTTCAGCCGTTAATATAATATAGAATTTGGTTTGGTCAACGCAGCCTCAGCATGGCGGACGTTTCAATCCGAATATGTGTAGAGGTGTGATCAGTAGTGAGTCATACCAGCACGTGAGAAATCTGCTTAATTTACGCAGCCCCTGTGTGACGAACTTTCGTGATTCAATACTTCGTAAAAGAGTATAAAAAAGATATGTTTCATGGTTTTTATCGTTGTTTTATTTTTTGGATATCAGCCTGAGGCCAGCGGAAAAAATTTCGCGGAATGTTTTACATTGGTTCCACTCTGTCGGAGAAATATGGAAGTGATTCTTTTGAACGTGCACTGTCACGTTGAGTGCCTCTTTCTGCCTAATTCAAATTCTAGTTACACCACATCGCATAAGGAAAATCAGGTAATGAGGTAACACACGACCGAATTTTTAAACATTTCCTCAAATGATCATTCATCCTTCCTGGGCAATAATTAATATGAGGTTAGTCCAAATGTGTGTATATATATCATATTTATATATTTATTCATAATATTCACGATAATGTGTGAAATATTTTTTTTCATATTATATAATCATAAATCACGTATATTCTTCATATGATGAATCAATAATAACTTTTATACAAATATTAGTACAGGCTTAATTAAAACTAACCTTCTTACTTTAATACTTAAGTAAAGACGGTAAGTCATCTGAGAGATGATATGCGCCCATTCTTGTACTGACGAGGGGCGCGCCCGCCTACTGCAGTGTTAAATATTAGCAAACCATCACGGAAATAATTATTAAGAAATTCAGACATCTTCAGCTACAAATAGTTTGCATTGTATTGTACAATGCAGTTATTGTGGTTCGAGCAAATAAAAAAATGATCACGTTATACGTTTCCTATTTCTAGGGATCGGTATAGAGGAACAGGAGTGGTCCTGGAAGCGGGGCTATCTCTTTCCGCTGATAGGGAAGGCAGTGGGAGGGCTGGAGATACGACCAGTCAATGTCACTCACATCACTAGACAGGGGAAAACATTAGTTCCCTATAGAAAAATTTCCCATTCGACTATTGACAGATCTCATCCTCAGGGTCTAACAGATTCACCCTTATTGCAAGTATTCTACTGACCCATTGATTGACGTTGCAGTTCCCACGAGACTGAATTTGGCTCGTCCATCAATTCTTAATTGGCCGATGGCATTTTCTCTGAGAAATGGGAATTTATTTGTTTTTAAGACAGAAAGGACCTCTCTCGCGCTCTCTAAAACGTTTATTAAGTTATTGAACACTTTTGATATTCGCATTTTAAAAGGATGTAGCATAGGAGCTTTAACGAAAAAATCGATTATGTCATAAGCTTTTATATTTTCTTAGCAGCCAATGTTAACCGTTTTCGTTATTTAAAAAAAATCCTTGACTTCTCCAAAACAAATTGAATACAAAAACAAAAACAAACTAGTTAGAACTAAGCACTACACATGTTTTTAGCAGATTTCCATTAGAATCAACTATTGAAGTCGTACTCATGACGCGATTTTCGAAAAATTTCTTCAATGTCCATCGATCTAGCCCAGGACGAAAATGAGGTCCATCCAAAATGTTATTTATAAATTTATATATATATATATATATATATATATATATATATATATATATATATATATATATATTTGTGTGTGTGTGTGTGTGTCTGTTAACGCTGTAGCTCGCAATTTTTGTTTAATCGTTACCAAAGTCGATATTTCATTGTTTTATGTAAAAAGAATGATCAAGCTCGTTAATGGCTGAAATCGGACCAGTGAGAGGATGGGTTTAGAGGGGAGGATTTTCGAAAATTCGAAATATCTCCGTTACTATACGTCGGATCGAAAAGGTGTATAGAACCTATAGAATCTTATTGAAAATTACATTTACTATAAATATTTTTATATGCATTTATTCTCTATCTTGAATATTAACATATATATTTGCAACTTTTGTTAAGAGTGTGGGGATAACGGACGAGATGAGATCGGCTGTTGTCGGTATTGTTAGAAATATTGACAGCTAGTTAGAAAACTAGTTCGGCTGTTTCCGTAACTGTTCGGCTCTCGTGAAATTGGTTTTGAGACATGTGTAAGCTTTTACTTTGTGAGATATATGCAAATACGTTCTGTCGATCCCCTCCCTCTTTTTTAGCTCTTGGACTACTAAAATTTGAGTTATCAAAATAAAAATTATTCATTATAAATCGCAGTACTAAATATTTATTGTTTATTTGCAATAAAGTTAATATGTTATATTCAGATATTGTCATATCTCAGATATCAGTAATCGTTTTTCTTTCGGTTGAAGAATATTTCTATCTATCTTTTCAGCCCTGAGTGGTTGGCAGACTTATTTGTTTACAATTCAGAAGCCGTTTCCGTTGGGAGTTTATTAATATTAACTGAATGATTTCTCATTACCGTTTGTATTTACTCACGGTGGTGTTACCAATATGCAGATTTCTCTATTTTAAAACTTCACGAGGGAAATCTGCTTAGTTTACGCAGCCCCTGCGTGACGGACATTTTTTTACAGTAGAGTAAGACACTATGCCACCTGACTATTTGTCATCCACTTGCGATTCACCCTGCATAGTCCTCTCATCGTCCCAAATGTTGACACACATAATATCTAGTATGGGGAAAAATCAAAATCATTTCCTCAACAGCTGTTGGGGGCTTCGGCTGAAGTTTAATTGGTGGTCAACTTCATGGATTTCCTGCTGTATTATGGTGGCAATACATATTACAAACTGAAAAAGTCCGTCACGCAGGGGTTGCGTAAACCAAGCAGATTTCCCACGTGAAGTTATACAATAGAGAAATCTCCATACGAGAGCTGAACAGTTACGGCAAAGGGGCGAACTAGCTTTTGGCGGGAAATTCAGTTGTTCGTTATCGGCCCAAATTTAATATTAATGCAAATATCTCGGTTAATATTCAAGATAGAGAATAAATGTATAGAAAAATATTTATAGTAAATTTAATTTACAATAAGATCGGTTCTATACAATCTTTTGATCCGACGTATGGTAACGGAGATATTTCGAATTTTCGAAAATCCCCCCTCTAAACCCCCCCTCCCACTGGTCCGATTTCACCCATTAACGAACTTGATCTGTCTTTTTGCATAAAACGTTTAAATATCGAGTTTGGTAACTATCAAACAAAAATGCGACCGCTAGAGCATTAACAGACATATATATATATAATTTTGGACCTCATTTTCGTCATCTCCTGGGTAGGATCGATGGACATTTGAAGAAAAGTTTCGAAAATCGCGTCATGAGTACAACCTCAATAGCTGATTTCTGATAGCTAAAATGTAGCTATTGATTCATTATTAGTGATAGGAAGCTTGGATGTTGCATTAGTGGTTTTTATAAATCTTCAAAACCTAATATGCTGCTAAAAGTGGTTTTTAGTATCTGGAGGATTGTGGGAGTCCTCTGAGAGATGGGTTAGAAGAAGGGGGGGGGGCTTCATTCCCCAACCCCTACCAATTTTCCTCATATTAAAGCGTTTATTAAGGAACATAGGAATTTCTTCTTCTACCCCCCCCCCTTCTCTTTGCCTCGCTCCTCTTCCCACAGGACAGGTCTTTTTCTTTATAGGATGCAAAGCCCAAAGATGAGATTGATCAATTCGTCTTTAGCGTTATCAACAACATTTCATTCCGAATATAATATCTACCGGATGACAATAATGGTTACTTATCAAACATGGGGCAATTTCGACTGGTTTTGCGTGATACTTGAGGCATATACTTGAAGAAGAATTACACAAAGCTTGTTAAAAAGCTTTTCAATAGTCCTAATTTAAAAAAGTCCGTCACGCAGCGGCTGCGTAAACTATGCAGATTTCCCTCGTGAAGTTTAGTAATAGATTAATCTACATACTGGTAACACAACACCACCGTGAATATGAAGTGAATAAATACAAACAGTAATAAAAAATCTTTCCCCTACCGGCGGGAAGTGTCTGAAATGTAAACAAATAGTTCAGCCAACAGGTCACCGGAAAGACATATGACATATTAATTTTATTGAAAACTATTTACTATATCTAGTACTGTGATTTATAACAAATCAGAATTATTTTTACCTCAATCAATCAAATTTTAGAAGTCTATGAATTTAAGACAGGGGGGGGCACTAGAACATATTTGCATGTATCTCGTATAATAAAGGTCTCTGTAAAACAATGTTTGGTATTTAAGCTTGGTATAATGGGGTTTATTATATATCAGAGTATGGTTTATGTAACACGAGTAGAAGTGGGGGGGGGGTTTACTGAAGGCTGAAAACTGAAAAATGCAAATATCTCGGCTAACATTGAAGATAGAGAATAAATGTATATAACAATATTTATAGTAAATTTAATTTGCAATACGATTCACTCTATACACTTTTTCGATCCGACTTACGTAACGGAGATATTACTTTCGAATTTTTAAATTTCGCCTTCTCTAAACCCCTCCACCCCATGGTCCGATTTCAGCCGTTAACGAACTTGATCTTTGCTTTTCCATGAAACGACTAAATATCGAGTTTGGTAACGATTAAACAGTTGCGACCGCTAGAGCGGTAACAGGGAAGTATATAGATAGATGGACATTTGAAGAAATTTTTCGAAAATCGCGTGATGAGTATATCCTCAATAGCTAATTTCCGTTAAAGGAAAAAAACAAAAGAATATTTCAAATAAAAAAGTGCACCGAATGGTTCCGTTCCGTTGTTAAAGGAACGACAGAAAAGATTGCAAAAATACTTATTATGCATGGAATAGATACAGCATTTGGTACAGATAGAAAACTTGGAATATGATACCAAGAATTAAGAATCAGCTCCTTATCAATGTGTCATACAGTATACTTTGTTCCTGTGGCAGGTCGATTAGCACCAGGGCCGGAGAGCACGTCATGAGTGTGAAAAAGTTTGGTTCAGAAGCTTCAGCAATAGCCAAACATTTTTTTCAAATCTACCATCACATAAAATTTGATGAGGTCAAGGAGCAACCGAAAGTTGATCAAACTAATAGGAAGCGTATTTATTTACTGATGCACCGACACTCTCCATGTTTAATTTAGCTTTCATAATTCCTCTAATTTCCTTTCTAACAAAAATTTAGGAGAGTGATATTTAGGTAGGTGTCTGAAGTAATAATATATCTGATCTCGGCAAAATGATGAGGAAAAGGGTCCTTTGGAAGAAAGCTGGTGAAGGTTGAACGCTGGTGTTTGTGTGTTTGTCTAAACGCCTGGAGTCTTGGTATTCCAAGGCGAGTTTCCTGATCTGCAAATTCTCTTACAGTTTCATCGCTTCACTCTCTCAACTACGGGCTACTGTTTTACTAATCTATTGGAGCTGAGAGGGCTTGGATGGAAAAGGAAGTGCTTAGGGAAGAGTGTCCTGGGAACCCGGGCATGTGCCTTGGCTTCGAACCCCTGCCCCCGACTACCTCTGCCTAGCCTTTCGCAGTTCGTTACCTCTTCAGCAGGACAAACCGCCCCCTCTCTCTCCATCATCCTCTTTCCTTTATCTCCCTTTAAAATGTATTCCACTTACTTGGAGCCCGTCTTTCCTTCTCACAGTCTTAACTCAATCCGATTACAGGAGGAAAAAGTACGATTCGCTTCAACTTTGTAATCTTAGTACATCTTCCTATCTCATCTCCATGTACTTACTATACATGAGCACTCAACTACCTAAAATTCTAACTTTACTGAGGACAACAGGAACCTTAATTTGTTTAATGCTGCGTTGAATACTAATTTCTAAGAAGAAGGAAGATGAGTAGAAAGAAAATGTTCGAGAAAATGTAAAGTCCTAAGAAAGGTACGTCTTAAGAGTTTTCGGTTTTAAAGGGAATAAATTTTTAATATAATTCAATAATTATTAATTTTTATCCATTATACCCATAAAATTTGTGATTATAATAGTTCTAAGACCACCAATAATCCTATTCTAAAAGTAGTGTACACTTAGAAAATTATATCTTTCTGAAGGTTCGAAAGATGATATTTAACTGCAACTGATATTGTAGATTTTTCTCTATGTATTAAATCCGAAGATATAGAAACATTTTTCAACTTTACTATATTAAAATATTTGCAAAACAGACAATTATTCATGGAGTGGACGAAATAAATCTTCTGGTGGGTCAAATAACGATCCTACTATTTACCAAACATGATCTAATAATCCAAGCCAAAAATAATTGTATAACTGTTCTTTAATATATAGGCTTCGTTCTTCGGCTAAAATCGGGCAAGTGAGGGGGGGGGGGGGTTGGGGAAGAAGTTTGAAAATTCGAAATATCACCGTTGTTATGGGTTGGATCGAACAATTTTATAGAATGAATCATATTGGAAATGTAATCTCTATAAATGTTGTTATGTACATTTTTTCACTGAGATATTCACATTTACTAGTTTTTGGCCATCTGTAAGCCCCACTCCCACTCATATCATATTAACAAAAAAGCTGTTATAATATGAAGCACTTCATTTGAAGCCCAAATACCAAATATTGTTCTCATTGAACGTTTACGAGATAAATGCAAGTACGTGGGAATTCTGCTTAGTTAACGCATCTCCTGGGTGACGGTCTTTTTATATATTTAATACGTACTCAGAAAATAGTAGGTTTTTTTTTCTTCTCCTCGTCCTCTAACCTTTCCCCCTCCCCTCCACTCGTCGATTTCGATCAAGGAGGTGTATAACTAGATCCTACAATTCAACATTATATGACTCTAATCCATTGTTACGTTCATAGAGACTTGCAAACGTCTCGCCGAAGCTAGTCTAAATGAGTTCAGGTATAGCCAAAACGGTTGATTCCTTTGAAATCTTAAAAGCGAAGATTTTCGTGATTTCAATACTTACTTTTACATTGTACAAGGAAGTAAAAAAAATGATAATAAAAACAATTACAAATTGAATATAATATCGTATGGGGGGTCCTTTTTGAAGTCTCTGTAATAGAATGGAGTAATTTTATAGAGTGGGAAATGGAGAGAGATTTGAGATGAAGATGATTTTGAGAATTGAGAGGGGTAGTAGCGGGGATGGTTAAGGGCGGCAACAGGGAAGGAAGGCTGTGTCGTAAACCCCTATTGCTTCCCTTTTAGACCATAGTATTCTAAGTACCTTTTTCACGTTTTTTACTTTTATCGTCCTACTACCTAAAAAAACAGGAGGCTCTCTGCGTTATGTCTCTCCGCCTGTTATTATTTTTCGTTGTGAGTGTAAAATAGTCATATATAAATGTTGATCATCATGACAATTTAAAGAACATATACGTTTTTAGAATCTAATTATTTGTGCCTATAAAAAAACAAATATTTTTATTGTTTTTTTACTTAAAAGCAAATGTTTACTTTGTGCTTCGGCTAATCTGGGAAGGTTATCTATTGGTTACTACACTTTTCTAGTGAGGGTGGGAATAAGGATTTCATTTATTGAGTTCGGCTTCAAGTGAAATAGTATTACCCAAGGGAGAATTGAACGCATGCCCCTAGGATACAACGCCCACCTTAAATCTACCGTTTTCCCTTTGTGCCTATTATTATTGGTAATATAACTAATAATAATAATATTCCTATTATTGTAATAATACATATTTAGTATTTCTAATCTTATTTATAGTTACTCTTTCTGATGCTTCATTTCTTAATATTTTAGCGAATAAAATAAATATAAAATTTAATTATGGTGATTTCCCTTCGAATTGCTTCTGGACGAAACAAGACTGATTCAGAAATAACTAGAAACACAGGCTTCTTTGAGAATACTCCTTTCTTGAAATTTTACTGAAAACAAGCCAAATAAGGTTGTGTTTTTTAGAGATATAGAACTTTAAATTGCAATAAAACAACGATGGATTATTCGATTGACAAGAAATTTTTTTTATCCGAAAGATAATTTTGTGGCATTACATTTTAAATATTATACATATACGGCGCAACATGTAACACAGCTCGTGCCACAATCGATTTATTGAAAGACACGTTTGGTGACCGCCTAATTTCACGTTTTGGACCTGTGAATTGGCCTCCAAGATCTTGTGATTTAACACTGCTAGACTACTTTCTGTGGGGCTATGTAAAGTCATTGGTCTATGCGGATAAGCCACAAACGCTTGACCATTTGGAAGACAACATTCGTCGTGTTATTGCCGATATACGGCCACAAATGTTGGAAAAAGTCATCGAAAATTGGACTTCCAGATTGGACTACATCCGAGCCTGCCGTGGCGGTCATATGCCAGAAATCATATTTAAAATGTAATGCCACAAGATTATCTTTCGAATAAAAAAAAATTCTTGTCAATCAGATAATCCATCGTTGTTTTATTGCAATTTAATGTTCTATACCTCTAAAAAAAACACCCGTTACTTAACGTTCCATGAATGGACAAGCAGACTGAAAAGCTAAGATTATCAGTTCAATTCTTTAAAATACGTTAATTTTCCAGTGAGAGCGGCTCATCATCTATTAAGTGAATTATACCAAAAACCATCAATAATTTTCATTTAATTACGGATACCATTCGTCAAAAATAAATAACAAATATTAAATATTAATAATAGCTGAAGCAATTCGGTTGTTGTGCAAAAATGTGTAACCATCAGTATTAGGTCATGATGTACATTTAGAATTCATTAGTTTAGAAATAAAGACTATATGTTCGGCACACACACACACACACACACACACACACACACACACACACACACACACACACACACAAACCATAAAGAAAATAGTCGTGTATAACAATAGAACGGTTTGCACACACACAGGAGTAATTTAGTTCTTATAAATTTCTCAAGAGGTTTCTGAATAAGTTAAACCACTTGATGAAATTAAAATGAAGATTTTATGAACAATATAATTTCAACGAAAATATATATGTATGTATATGTTACTGTAAAACCTTGGAGTGTGGTAAATCCTTAGATTTACCGGTAAATCATAGGATTTACCAGAAGCGTTGGTAAATGTCCGATTTTATCTTTCAAATCGGACTTTAGCCAGTAAATCTTAGGATTTCCCCAAGAGGCTAGGTAAAAGCTAGAATTTTCTCAATCAGGATGCGTCTTTCGGACTTTTAACAACAGATTTTGGTAAATCCTAACATTTCCCAGCGTCTGCCGGTAAAAGTTGGAATAAAGGTTATTTGAAATGAAAATTTTAGAATAAATTTTATTATTATTTTGTTGCAGCATGGGAGAGAATTGTGGCACTTTGAATTGCACTTCATATTAGCTAACATGGACAAACATTTCTTATTTGAATATTTTTTTAAGCAGTTGCATTTTTTGAAACCAACCAATGACTGTTGACGAACTGCGGTGCGAAGGGTTATCTCTTCGTCGGGCACTTCATCAGGAGACATGAAAATGAGGTAGGGGGGGAGTATCCCTGTCCCCACTCCACTTCACTGGACATTTACCAATGAGCCTTGGCAAATCCGCACATTTACCAAACAGCATTGCCAAAAGTACGAAATCTCACATTTATTTAATGTTTTTCGGGCATTTACCAAGCCAGTCGGTAAATCCGGGGATTGACCAACTGCCAAGCGGTAAAAGCTCGAATTTCATCTAGATTTCGGACTTTAACCAGTGCTCTTGGTAAATCCTAGGATTTACCGGTAAGTCCTGACATTTACCACACTTCGGGGTTTTACAGTAACATATGTTAATATATATATATATATATATATATATATATATATATATATATATATATATATATATATAAAGTTGCTAACGAATTAGTGAGCCTATTTTTCAAGATGTTTCTATAAATGAAATTGTTCCGAACTGAGACGTCACTCATCAGCATATAAAGACGCAGCATGAGTAACACTAGATGAACTATATGGTAAGATCAAAGTTATATACCTCAAAAGTTTTGATATTTATATAGAACGTCAGAAATTTAGGGTTACTGTTTTTGTTTTTCCTTTAGTACAATTCTACTGAATGGCACAATGAGAGCATATAACTTCTATTTAAATTCCTTAATATGGAAATAATTTGCAATTCAATAGCCGATATTAGTTTATATTTCATTTAACATCTAACGCATTTATACTTTCATTTTAAGCCTGGGAACAGTAGTCCAAATTCAATTTAAAATGCCCCTCCCTATCGGGGATGCTGGATTGTATTAGCAACTCGATAAGACCTTTGATGGAAGGACGTGCTCAGGTTCCTCAGGTACCCCAAACTAGTGCTAATGTAATCGCAGCCATTATTCAGATCATTTCTCCAAAAAGAGAAAAATTAAATGGTTTTCTTTTATACCGTTTACGAAATGTAATCTGAGAATACCATTCCAGCAATTGCTAGGTGGTGCGGTCTGTCGAGCAGGTAAACGCCAGTTCAAATCAAATGAGGACGGTTTGAAAACCTCCCCCTACACTATTGATTCCAATAATGAAAAGGGTTAACTGTAAATAGGAAATAAGAATGCATTGACTCTGGAAGGAAGGAAAAGTGTGAGAGGGAATAAAGGCGACGGGGGATTGGGGTGTGTAACTGTCGAGGGAAAGGCTGTGCTTATTTAAATCTTGGGTCAAGAGCATTGTCGAAGAAAACTGGCTGGGCTTTGTAGGGATGAAAGGCTGGGTTTGAGGCCCTCCCTCAGCTATCCACCCCTTGTACCATGTATGAAAAGATTTAGAGTGGACTTTAAAAGGGACCGGCCGAACTACTCTACCCCCATCCCCACCCAAAATACTTCTATCCCATAATCTTCACTCTTGCTTGCACCCAATGATCGACACCATATCAAATTTTCATCAGAATACCGTAAATGAATTTATTCATGTTATTAGGACGACCCTATGATACATAGTTAATTTCGTAATTTATACGTTATGAAATCCTATTCCAGTTGGAAGCTTTACAAGAAAAATACTTTGAAATAATTAGTTGAGAGATTAATTGAGACAAAACCATACCGAGGCTGGTACAGGATCGATGAGACTTGGTAAGAGTGATTCACCGCATGAATTCCTTGTACTCTAATTACATTAAATAAACAAAATGGTTGGTTCCACTTAATTTAAGGTTATTCCACTTGGAAGTGATGTGTACATATATCTCCTTGGAAATTATTATGGAACATAATTTATAGTTCTTGTAACCAAGTATGTTCTGTTTACCCCTCCCCCCCCCCCGAATGTCTTCTTGGACAACTAAAATTTGATTGATTGAGATAAAAATTATTCTGATTCACTGTAAATTAGAGCACTAGCTATAGTAAATAGTTTTCAATAAAACTAATATGTTATATTCTGATATAATTCGGTAATTGTTTTTCTTCCCGGTGAGAGGTTAGCAGACCTGTTTGTTTACATTTTAGATGCTTCCCGTTGGGAGGGGAAAGACTTCATATCACCACTTGTATTTATTCGCTTAATATTCACGGTTGTGTTGTGTTACCGGTATGTAGATTTATCTATTGTTAAACTTCACCAGGGAAATTGCTTATTTTACGCAGCCCCTGCGTAATTGGAAGTAAAAAAAAGAAAATCAAAAGCAAAATATACCCCATGAGTACTATCCATCCCTTCAGATCAACAGTCTAATCCATCACATGTTTTTTTGTTGGGTGCTATAGTTATCATATCGCTTCACTCCAGTGATTGTGTTTGGCACAGTTTACTATTAAACATTTCGTACTGGGCAATGGTCAGACAAGAGAAACCATTAATGGCCATGCTAACGACCGTTTGGACTTGAATTTGTGTTTTGATTACGTGTATTCTGCACATTAAAATCTCAACCGCCACTGATAATATTTAGTACATGTGTATATTAATGTACGCCCATGGGTTAATTAATTACAAGACCTCAAAAGCAGCGGAATAATATTCCTCTGTCACACATTGTCCGGGCACTTATAATGACAATCAACCTTTCAAAATACCTACTCTTTTGTCAGTGTACGGCTAATTAATCATATGCATGCTTTTAGCAGATTTCCCTTAAGGTCGTATTCATGAAGCGATTTTCGAAAAATTTCTTCAAATGTCCATTGATCCTAGCCAGGAGATGACGAAAATGAGGTCCGCACAAAATGATATATATATATATATATATATATATATATATATATATATATATATATTTGTCTGTTAACGCTCTAGCTGTTGCAATTTTAGTTTGATCCTTACCAAACTTGACGTTTAAACGTTTTATGTAAACATAAAGATGAAGTTCGTTAATTGGGTAATTCGGACCAGTGGGAGGGGGGATTTTCAAAATATCTCCGTTACTGTACATCGGATCGAAAACTTGCATAGAACAAATCTCATTGAAAATTAAATGTACTACAAATATTGTTATATAGATTTATTCTCTATCTTGAATATTAACCGAGATACTTGCATTTTTCAGTTTTTGAGCCTTCAGCTAACCCCCACTTTTACTCATGTCATATTAACAATAAGCTGTTATATCATGAACCACTTCATTACAAGGTTAAATGCCAAATATTGTATCCATTGAACTTTTACTTTGTGAGATATATGCAAATACGTTCAGTTGACCTCCGCCCCTTCTTTTGTTCTCGGATTACTAAAATTTGAGTAATTGAGATAAAATTGATTCTGACTCATTACAAAATATAGCTCTAGCTTTAGTAAACTGTTTTCAATAAAATTAATATGTTACATTTCATTAATTGTTTGACTTTCCGGTCAATCTATCTATTCAGCGCCACGAGGTTGGCTTGCCTGTTTGTTTACAATTCAGCCGCTTTCCGTTGTAGTGAATATTAATTTTTATTATAAATTGGCTGAACTATTTATCATTACCGTTTGTATTTGTTCACTTAACATTCACGGTAGTGTAACCTGTATATATATTTATCTATTGTAAACCTTTGCGTGAAAATATGCTTAGTTTACGCAGCCCCTGCGTGACGGACTTTTTTTTTTCAACTTGTGTAATCCCTTTAGTGGAATCTGTTATTATTTTAGGTCCGTTATTTTACCCTATATCAGTTGGGGTTTAACATTCATTCAAAAATTAAAACTATTTTGGACCTTATTAAAGAGAAGTATAACACAAATCTATAGGCTTTGAACATATATTTTTGGCTTCTTATATATGAATTACAAATGATTCATCGTGTAACTGCATGGGGAGTTAAGCATCTGGTTTCTACTCTTTGTAGGGATATTGATTTTAAGAGTTTTTATCTTTTAAATTATTCCCTTTCTGTTTGACCACAAGAATGCTAGCCTATAATTTATTTTAACGAGAACTAGTTTCTTATCCTTTCTCAAAGTCCGTCTTCCCTTTGATGGGGGCATTTTCATAAATGTAACTCATATCTATTTTCACTTATACCATTTCTTACCTTTTGAATTTTTTTCTGAAGTCATCATACTTCAGATGAAATATGTCTTTATTTTTTAGCAGATTGCCCTTAAGGGAAATCAGCTATTGAGGTCGTACTCATGACGCGATTTTCGAAAATTTTCTTCAAATGTCCATCGATCCTACCCAGGAGATGACTAAAATGAGTTCCGTTCAAAATTATATATATATATATATATATATATATATATATATATATATATATATATATTCGTCTGTTAACGCTCTAGCGGTCGCAATTTTTGTTTTATCGTTACCAAACTCGATATTTAAACGTTATATGCAAAAAGACAGATCAAGTTCGTTAATGGCTGAAATCGGACCAGTGGGAGGGGGGGGATTTTCGAAAAATCGAAATATCTCCGTTACCATACTTCTGATCAAAACATTGTATAAAACCAATCTTATTGTACATTAAATTTACTATAAATATTGTTCTATACATTTATTCTCTATCTTGAATATTAACCGAGATATATGCATGTTTATTAAATTTGGGCCGGTAACGGATAACGGACGAGTTTCCCGCCAAAAGCTAGTTCGGCCCTTTGCCGTAACTGTTCGGCTCTCGTATCGAGATTTCTATATTGTAAAACTTCACGTGGGAAATCTGCTTAGTTTACGCAGCCCCTGCGTGACGGACTTTTTTATAGTAACAATTTTCCCGAAGTTCGAAATGACCTCGTTAATACCCTGGTTCGAGAGTTAAAACGAATGAGCCATAATCACATGACTTTATAAGGAAATGTGGTTTGGTAGACTGTGGTGCTATTCTTCTTGAAACCAGTATTTAGCAGGGTTTTCCTAAGAAATATCAGCTATTGAGGTCGTGCTCATGACGCGATTTTCGAATATATATATATATATATATATATATATATATATATATATATATATATATATATATATGTCTGTTAACACTCTTGCGTTCGCAATTTTTGTCTAATCGTTACCAAACTCGAAATTAAACGTTTTATGTAAAAACGAAGATCACGTTCGTTAACAGCTAAACTCGGACCATTAGGAGGGAGGGTTTAGAGGGAGAAATTTTGACAATTCCAAATATCTTCGTTAATATCGAAAAATTATTATTGTGGATCGATTGTATAAAACCAATTTTATTGCAAATGTAATGTTCTATAAATGTTGGTATATACATGTTTTCTCTAAATTGAATATTAACCGAGATATTTTAGTTTTCGGCCATGAGTAAACCCCCACTCCTACTCATGCCATTTTAACAAAAAGCTGTTGTATTTTGAAGCACTTTATTTGAAGTCTAAATGCCAAGTGTTGTTCTCATTGAACGTGTACGTTATGAGATAAATTTAAATATGTGCCGGACTTTTTTGCTCCAGCGGTAGCCGTTGAGCTACCAAACATTAGCACATTCAGCACTAAGCATAAGAAGACCCCTGGAGCAGAAAGAAGAAAGATTCGTATCCTTATAAATCAAATTCAGATGTCTGGAGTATTTTTGAGGCAAATGGAAAAATTAAGAAACTAGTTAAATACTTCAGTAAAATAAGTAATAAAATATTTATATAAAACAATAAATAAACTCATTAATTGTGTTTAAGAAATGTACTCACCCTAAAAAAAAATGGTTTGAGCTATAATCATTAATGTTATTATTTCTGACATGTGTTAGAAAGAGTATTCTCCTAATCAACAAAATGTTGTATCTCGTCTGTGATAAATCCATACTTTTTGATTGGACTTAATATGCAATTAAATGGGCTATTAAAAAATTCTCAGAAAATACTGCCAGGGCTTTGATCATATTATTTTTAAGAAATATAACCCCTTAGTAACCTAAATGTGATTACCCCAAGAAAAAGAAATGTTGTATTAGAAAGTTTTTGTACTGACACACCGACATAAAAGAGAAAAATGAGAATTAAAAAAATAAATAAAAAAACAGATAAAAATGAAAGGCTTTGATTGTGCCCTTCAGATCTAACCGTAACACAAGCCAGGGAAACAGCTTTAACTTCCCTCTAAAACTTCTTTACCTTAACAGGTTTCATCTAAAAGCTTTCTGAGAGGCCCGGGTTAGACTAAGAATAAATTATTATAAAACCAGCTCAAACGTCAGCCATTCTATTTAAGAAAATCAAGATTTATTATAAAGGCGTTGACGGTCTCCTGTTGAAACAAAAATACAAATCAAAGCAGGTGAGGGTTAAACTGGGTGAAACTTTGCTATTTTAGTTTATGTTCACTGGCATTATTTTAAACCCCATTTATATATTTTAAATTAAACTTTAATGGGTTTTCGTTTCACTCTCATAAATCTAATCGTGGTCTCATTTTAAACCAGATCAACATAAAACTTGAAACGCCCAGGCGTATACGTCAGATCATATGAACGGAAATAAATATTTATATGACATACACTAGACTACACGACGTTTAGTTCACACGATATTTTGGACTTCCATCCTTATATCATACGAACTGTTTGTCACACAGTCTTAAACTTTTCCGTTTAACTCACGTCCTAGATTAGGATCATGGAGCGAAGGCTCGCTTGTTGCACGCCCCTAGCTGAAGAGACCCCAAAGGTCGAAACGCAGTTGCCCACTGAAAGTGGGATCGAAATTTAACTTACACGGCTATACACCAATTGACTCGTTTCGGTTGGCGGGACTCATTAGGTGGCTCGTTATCGTACTTTCGGTAACTCATCAGCAACGCGAAGAAGCGTTGGAACGATTCGAATTAAGGCAAACTTCCTTGTTTTAAAGATACTTGTTCAAAAGTATTTATTTTATATGGCATATATATTTATAATATATAAATAAATAAATATATATATATATATATATATATATATATATATATATATATATATATAATTGTGTTGATGTTTTCAACCAGGTTATATTTATATATGGTGTTGTTATTCTTTTAGGAATTTTGGTGAATGTTGGTGAAAACATCTTAGTTTATGCCGATAACCCTAGTCCTAAGTGCAATAGTTATGTGTAATAGTTTTTAAGTATCTTTAGTCTTGCCATCCCGGTATAAACTAAGACTTTTTCACCAACATTGACCAAAACTCCAAAAAGAATAACAACACCATATGTACTCCTAAAGGACGACAATTACATAAGTGCATACCAACTATATACCAGAGACAAAAAATAACACTTAGCAATTCTAAAAAAATACAATTTATATCAGGACATGGACCGACGAAAAGTTACTTGTACAAATTTAAACTAACAAACACAAATTCATGCAAATGTGACAATGAGACTGAACAGACATATGACCACCTCTTATATGACTGTACATTACTGGACGGACCTAGAACAAAACTCATCTAGTACATTACCTTACAAAACGGAACTTGGCCGACGGACAAACAGAAACTATTACTTACACACATCAAGGGATTTAATGCATTTATTCAAGAATTGGATACCATTTTGTAGATCTACACCTACTGTTTATACACATATTTAATGTTTACATATGTTTTATTTTATTTCTTTTTTTTATTTTTTTATAATTTTTATAAATATTATATACGAAATATTATAATGTAATTACTGAAATGTGTGTAGTATCCAAAGGATGGAGCACACATCACTTAAATAAATTCCCACGTTAGACGGATACTCTGCGTGGAAAAGAGGAAAAACAAAATGTTTTGTTGCACTTCATTTGAAATTATTAATTTTTATGAGAAAGTGATATCTCCGTTCCAATGCAAAAATATCATAGAACATAATTTATAGATCTATTTATTATTACAAAAAGGATCTATTAGTAACATTTTCGTATCCTAACATGTACAGAGAAATACGCAAGTCCTTATATTCTCCTCCTCTATATTAGTCAACAAACATATTTCGAAGGTTTGTTGCTACAGAAAAGGGTCTTTAAGGATTATCTAATGTGTCTAGGTATGCCATATTCTATATATACATTAGGAAGTTCCATGTAAATTCAAGAAATGTGGAGTTCTCTATGTATGTTATAGTCTAGATGTACTTTACGAAGTTTATGAAAATAATGAAAATTGTAGTTAATTTGTATATTGTCACTATAATATTCGCTGGGGAATAACATCAACGCGACCTCTCAATCAATTTCTAAAAGGCAGAGTTATGGAGAAGATTAAAAAGACAATTTCAAATCCCCAAAAATGTATTCGTGGCATTTTGGACACCGGATTCTTATTCTATAAGTTTGTCAGGATCGGCGGGGATTGGGGCCAATTTGTTTGAAACTGGGGATTAATGGTTTTCCCTTCAACAAAGTTTGAGACTTACCACGTTTTTCCTAGGTTTCCTTTTTACAGCTTGACTCTTCTCTGTCAGTAAAGCAGTACTGATCTACTTTGTCAAAAACCCAAACCCTCTTCATTCTTTACTAGCTGAGCATATATATTATATTTTTGGTGAGTGTCTCTATTGCAATACACAAGTAAGAAGAAAGGTCTTGTTAAACGGTTGGCCCTGATGAGTTTTCGTGTTCCTTCTATAATTATGGCTCTTATGCTGCATTCTATATTCCTAATGCAAATCTATGGTATCTGGATAAATCGGGATTTCCAGTTCTGTATTGTCTGTTACCCATCGATGAAAGTACTGATGCAATTTTACTTTAATAATTGGCTGATTCACTGAGGCAACTAACCTCGTTACTGCTGGCAATAACCTCCTCGTGAATTTCGTCTGTGCCTGCTAGTCCGAAGACCAAATTATTAAAATGGTTTTCCGAATCTTATTTTTGAATGTAAATAATATATTTAAAATGTATATGTTTATAATAAAACGGGTTGAATTTATATTCTAAGATTAAAATCCTCAATTCCGATGAGACTAAACGAATACAATATCGAATATATTTTTAAACCCCTGTTCTTCTTGAAAATATAGTAAAATTCTTTTTTGCAAGAAACAAATTTTTTGTATTTGAAAAATCACTAAAAGCAGCAACCGACAAATTTTAAGTTCTGTCCAATAATCTTAAAATACCTGAATTTAAAATTATAAATTACGAAGTACCTATTTCAGGTTTTTTATCAGATTTCCGGTAATGAAAGTTCTCTCATTTATCTCTTTTATGCAAAAAGAAAGATCAAGTTCGTTAATGGCTGAAATTGGACCAGTGGGAGTGGCGGGGTTGAGAAGGGGAGATTTTCGAAAATTCGAAATATCTCTGTTATTATACGTCGGATCAAAAACTTGTATAGAAACAATGATATTGCATATTAGATGTACTACAAATATTGTTATATACATTTATTCTCTATCTTGAATATTAACCGAGATATTTGCTCTTTTCATATCCGGCTATCTTGGTTCTCTTCGTGCGGAAAGTTAGTTCGGCTGTTTCCGTAACTGTTCGGCTCTCGTTTAATTGGTTTAGAGACTGTCATTAGCTTCTACTTTGGGAGTTATACGCAAATACGTTCTGTTGACCCCCTCCCCTTCTTTTGTTCATGGACTACTAAAATTTGAGTGATGAAACAAAAATAATTCTGATTCCTTATAAATTGCAGTACTAATAAATAGTTTTCAATAAAATTAATATGTTACATTCAGATATATTTCAGTAATTGTTTTTCTTTCCGGTGAAGAATATGTCTATCTATCTGTTCAGCTCTGAGTGGTTGGCAGACCTATTTGTTTACAACTAGAAGCTTTACGTTTGGAGGTTAATAAAATTAACTGATTCTCACTACAGTTTGTATTATTATGTGGTAGTGTGGAGATTTCTCAATTGTAAAGCTACACGTGGGAAATCTGCTTAGTTTACGCAGCCCCTGCGTGACGGACGTTTTATACTTCTTGTGTTTCCAGGCGAGGTCATTCGGATAACGCCATCTGGGCTGAAATCATTACACATTGCATTAATAATTATTATGGGTACCGAGAAAGCAATTCACCATATGTGAACAGCTAGCTCGATCTGTCCAAATGTACGAAGATCGAATTGTATAAAATTAGTTGTTATGTACTAAGTGGCGTTAGTTTCATTTCATTAAAATAACTAGAGCCGAGAAAGGTAATTTAAATTTGCAATTATGGTAATCTTTTATGTTTTTAGGTTTCAACGGTCAAACCAATATCTCTGAGCGGATTAAACATCATATTTTAAATATTAAAATATTCTATTAATAGTACTCACCTTATCAAGATGCTAATTTGAGATCTCGTGAATTTGCAACGACGGCGGGGAGAGGAAATAAATACACAAATTGAGTGGGAAGTTAGCATAATCCCGTTGAATTAATGTAATTTATGTAAAGTTGTGTGTACGTAAGCAGCGGTGGGGGGTTAAGGGTGCTATGGTAATACCTCATGTAGCGCTGCAGATCTCCCCACTACCTTGGCACATATTTACCCTCCTAGCTCCTAGCCCCGTTCGACATGCCCCACCCCTCCCTTCATCAATCAGAATAGAACACAATTCAATGTTGATATGTCCCTCATCAGCTAACTCAGACACCGTCCGCTTATCTGAGCACGCTTAGACCCCCCTCCCCCCATTGCTAATTAGAATTACTAATAAACCTATCTGTTCAATCATTGTTATTAAACGTATGACTAAGCAAAAAAATGCGTAAACATATTTCAAAAGGGTTGTAATCGAGACATTTATTTATTCGAGCCCCCGCGACTAGCTGATGTCGCTTAGACTCAAATAAGTAAAACAAAAAGAACATTATGGAAAATGAACTACTAAATGAACTAAATACATAAAAGAAAAACCAAGCAATGCACACAATAAATAAATATGGAACGCAAGTAATAAAGACAACAAATAAATACTCAGCACAAGTAATGGAGACAATAAATAAATATCAAACACAAGTAATAAAATCAACAAAAAAAACACTAAACACAAATAATAAAGACGACAAATGATCATTAAACACTATTAATAAAGACAACAAATGATCATTAAACACAAGTAATGAAGACAACAAATAAACATTAAACACAAGTAATGATGACAGCAAATAAACATTAAACACAAGTAATAAAGACAACAAATGATCATTAAACACATGTAATGATGACAACAAATGATCATTAAACACTATTAATAAAGACAACAAATGATCATTAAACACTATTAATAAAGACAACAAATGATCATTAAACACAAGTAATGAAGACAACAAATGATCATTAAACACAAGTAATGAAGACAACAAATGGGCATTAAACACTATTAATAAAGACAACAAATGATCATTAAACACTATTAATAAAGACAACAAATGATCATTAAACACTATTAATAAAGACAACAAATGATCATTAAACACTATTAATAAAGACAACAAATGATCATTAAACACAAGTAATGAAGACAACAAATAAAAATTAAACACAAGTAATAAAATCAACAAATAAACATTAAACACAAGAAATAATATCAACCAATAAACACTAAACACGAGTAATAATATCAACCAATAAACACTAAACACGAGTAATAAAGACAACAAATAAACATTATTATTATTATTATTATAGCAATCTCATTTCGCGACTGGGGCGATTGAGCGACATATCAGTTGAATCTTTACATATCAGTTTATCATATTTAAGAGCTGTATGCTCATTTCTGGAAATATTTTCAGTATTGACCTACATTCTAATTTTTTGAAAATGTCATGTTTCAAGTAGTGTAATGCGCGGTCTATATACTGGCTACAGTCTTGTAGTAATTCAGTGAAAATGTGTGGTCGGCCTATGTGAGTTCTTATGCAGCAGTCAGTTAGTATATGTTTTATAATGGGTTGTAACACATGAAGTGTCCGATTTTTTAAACCCTAATCTTTATAAAGGATTAAAACGTTGAGTGTTGATTCCAAGCAAAATATTTACCATCTATAATAAACATTTATTAATCTTCTAGTCGCAAGCTATGTTTGTTTTTGTCCCAAGTAGGCTTACATATTTTAGTTTAATATCAATCGGGAACATGGAAACACTCGATTTCTGGATAATTTTCTTTTA
Organism: Riptortus pedestris; assembly: GCA_019009955.1. Lineage (NCBI taxonomy): Eukaryota > Metazoa > Arthropoda > Insecta > Hemiptera > Alydidae > Riptortus > Riptortus pedestris. The sequence continues at coordinate 35,954,425 of CM032233.1, forward strand.
CGAGTATAAACTCGGTCATTCCGCGGCCCAGTCAGCAAGGAATATTAATCATGAGTTTGGCGAAGGAAGTGCTAATGAAAGAACTATTCGTCGTTGGTTTTCAAAATTTTCTTCAGGAGATACGACTTTAGAAAATCAGCCCCGTGGACGACCTCGCTCATCAGTGGAGGATTAAGATCTTAAAAAAGCTGTTGAAGAAGACCCTCATAAAACAGTCAGAGAACTTGCGTCAGAGCTAGGCACAAGTCATATGACGGTCTCCAGGCATTTAAAAACGATTGGAAAGGTGAAAAAGCTCGATTCCTGGGTCCCGCACGAGCTCAACGAACGTCAGCAGTTAAAACGCCAAGAGACGTGTGTTTCTTTGCTTGCTCGTCAAAGAACCACCGACCACATGTTTCAATACAGACAGTGAACAAATTAAAGGAGTTGGGCTATGAAGTCCTACCACACCCCCCATATTCCCCTGATCTATATCCTACAGACTACCACTTTTTTCGGAGTTTGGACAACTTTTTGCGAGGAAAATTTTTTACAGATGATTTAGACATTAAAAATGCATTTTCTGAATTTCTTTCAACACGTGACACAAAATTTTTAAAAATTGGGATAGAAAACTTGGTAAGTCGTTGGCAGAAGTGGATTGAAAATGATGGTAAATACTTTGAATGAATAATATTTCAGATTCGATCTCAATTTTTAATTTTTTTCCTGATTCTACAAACGGTCATTTCATATGTTACAACCCAATAGTAAGTCTACAGTTACAGAGTTGGCAATAGGGTTCGTCTTCTCTAGTAAGTGTGAGTCAGTCGTGAATGGCCATTTCTTAACCTCGTTAAAACTACTTCGTCTCTTCATGTATTCAAGTCCAAAACAACTTTAAACATAAGTAATAAAGACAACAAATAATAATTAAACTCTAGTAATAAACAAAACTGAAGAAGATAAACACTTTATTAAACAATTAAGTGTGCCTGAAAACCAATGGAGACTTCAAAACGAAATCATGAATCGCATGTCATAAAATAAAAGAAATAAGTTTGCAACAAAAATTAAGCCAAAAAAAATGAGAATATAAAAATAAAAATACAAAGAAAAGAAAAAATATATAAATAAAATAAAAACAATATGTATAAAGAAAAGAAAAAATGCTAATTTAAAAACAGAGGATATTGTAAGCTGAATATACTCTTCAATGTAATTCAAATAACAAACTCAACACTATTCAATGTGATTAAGACAAATGTGTTGAAAATGTAATAAAAAGAGATGAATAAGCAACCGGAGACAGAATAGCTGTCAACCTGGCTGTCGCATTTGTGGCTAATGTGTGCAAATTTCTTCTTTTATAAACCTCTTGTAGCGCTAGAAACCCCTTACCCAAAAGGTCGGTACTATTGTTACGATCAAGTTCCAATTAAGTTTAAAGCTAACATGTCTTTATATTTGTGTTTATCGTAATTTTGTTTTGCCAAACTACCTTGTTCCTTACGTTTAGGGGAGAAATAATTCCGATAATCCTTTTTATTAGCACGTATTTTAGCAAATAAAATCTCTCTGTAACCATATACGTAGATGACCCATCCCTATCGCCCATTGTTCCTTAATTTAAAGTGATATATATATATATATATATATATATATATATATATATATAAAATTGTAACCTCTGTCTGTACATTGATTTTTTTCGCGAAATTTCACGATAACTTTTCGTTTCACATGTCATAGACACCATAACTGCATTTTGTTTCTTTCGTGTATGTTTGCTTGTTTGTTACCTTTTCACGCATAAACGGCTGAACCGAATTTTATGAAACTTGGTATGTATATTACTACTAACCCAACTTAGACTTTAGGCTATATTAATATCCTCTGAGACGAACAGGAGTGGGGGTTATAAGGGAAGCCTGAAATTAAAAATAGCGATATTTCGTTTCTAATTGGTTTTTCGGCAAATTTGAACATAACAAAAGTTGTTTATTTTGTTATTTAGAGTAACTTTTGTTATTTACACTTTTTTCGTATACCGAATTATAAACGAGATATACGCTAAAACCTACCTATAGCGGAAGTGAACAATTTTATTTGGGGCAAAAGACCCAACCGAAATAAATAAAAGTCGGTATAAGTATTAGCACTAACGCTTTCATTATAACAAGCCATACCAACATTTCTAGGGACGGGCAGGAGTGGGGGTTATAAGGGAAGCCAGAAATTAAAAATAGTGATATTTCGTTTCCTATTGGGGTTTCGGCAAATATGCACTTAACAAAAGTTGTTCATTTTGTTATTTAGAGAAATTTGATCAACAATTCTTTTCAATATGAACTACCAGGTACCTCATCTGGAATAATTAATTCTAATTAAAATATATTATAATATTTTGTCCTTAATAATTTAAATCTATGCATAATGCACAGGAAACGGGAAATATGACAATATGGAGGACAGTGAAGTCTTACATAAAAAATTAATTTTATTATTAACAAATCCACAGAAACGACGGGTATTAACCCTAAACACTGGGAAGGCTAAATGTCAAAATATTGTGCAAAGGAAAGCCTTGCCAAAAAAATACCAACACCATCCAGCCTCAAATGAATTCTCGGGCGAAGCCGGGTATCTGAGCTAGTATATATATATATATATATATATATATATATATATATATATATATATATATATATATATATGTTTACATGTCCATTCTCCTGTGTAAGAAAGAATTTTTTTATACATATTTTAGTCAGAAATAATTTAACAAACGTTTTCTACTTCACCACCTTATTATTTAAATATTATGGAACGAATCTGGTGGGTAAATGAACCCTGAACTCTCTTTATATTAAATTGTGTGCTTTATTCTTTTGATCAATGAATTAATTATTCAAGGGTATAACCTTATTTTAAGGTCTGATTAAACATATTCTATATATTCTCCCTAAATGTCGAGTTTAACATGAAAAAAAAATCGACATAAGCTAAATCTGAAATATAAAATATTACAATATAAAATTATAGGAATGGGGAAAATCCCCTCATAAGATAGGAATCCCCCAATAAGATTGGAATCCTATTTATGTCCCCAACGATTGTTTCCTACTCTTTTTGGTTTTAGCTCCTTTTCAAGAAGGTTTTCTTTTAATATTATGAAATTACTTCGGTTTGTGTACAGAATTAATTGTTTAATCTAACTATTAACTATATAGGTCAATATACAATAGTTAATAGAAAGTTAATTTCTTTAGAATTATTACTTCCGCTTCAAATTATTACATCTCTGTAATTATACATTTTGAGACTTAAATACAATGATTGCAGGGTGCTAATTACATTCATATACAGCTATAAGGTACAATAAAAGGAAAAATAATTGATAAGTGCTAAATGAAGTAGTACTTTTCAACCACTTCCTAAATTAATTTTAACAAAACTAACTCATACTAAACTGATTTGATAGTGCCTGTATTTGACCAATTGGTTGGGATGTATCATTGTAAGTATGAAATATAAAGTTTGGGTCTAATTTGGCATAATTACCTGTAAAGCTGTAATGGATTAAATAATGGTGGAAAATCATACCTGGGAGGTTAGAACAACACTTAATCTCCTAGGCGGGCTCGAAACCACCTTAATGTGGTTAGATATATTTATCAACGCTGAACTAATCTCCTACATCGCCATGAGCGTTTAGAATAGTGTTGCAAGCTGTAAATAACCCCTTTCGATTAGTGCCATAAATGGAACGGAATGAATAAATTTGTTTAAAATTAACAGGTGTATTAAACTTCCATTACTACAGAAAAATTTCTCTTCGAATGTGTCAACTCCCATTTAGATACATTAAAAATTAATTAATAGAAAAATAATTATTTTATAACATACAATGGAGAGTGAGAACCCAAGAAAAAACACACCATCACCACAAAATTTCAAGAAGTTAGTTGCTTTTCAGAAGATGGCTCTCAGAGACGTGCGGACATCATTATAATTAATAAGAAGGGCAAATCAGGACATATACTAGATCCTACAGTAAGGTTTGAAACAGGAAATTCTCAAGCAATTGAGGTTGATTTAGAGAAAAAAAAGATTTACGAACCTTGCTGTAGGTATCTAAAAGAAAAATACCAAGTTGAAAATTGGAGCGTCAACAGATTGCTGTTTGGGGCAAGAGGAGTAATCCCAAAAAAAACCGCCGACTTACTCCAAGAATATGGACTGAAAACTGAAGAAATATGCCAAATGTCGACATCAGTTTTAAAGAAAAGTATCAGAATGATTAACCATCACTTGTACAAAATAAAATAAAGCTCTACATAAGCTGTCCTCTAAAACTAGTCACCCACCATCGCAAAATTTAATTAAATCAAATTAATTCCCTACAAAAAAAAATTTCAGCATATATAAAACATTTAAAAACAATTTTTATTTTACCTATATACCCTGGTGGGCTGATTAGGAGGCTGACCCAAACGGGTACCCTCAAAATGGGGACAGCTTGTTATTTGATTTGATATATTTGTCTGTCTTTAGCGGACGTAATTTTTGTTTGATCGTTACCAAACTCGATATTTACTCGTTTTATGTAAAACGAAAGATCAAGTTCGTTAGTGGCTGAAATCGGACCCGTGGGAGGGGGTTATTGGGGGGATTTTCGAAAATTCAAAATATCTCCGTTACTATACGTCAGATCGAAAACTTGTATAGGACCAACCCCATAGCAAATTAAATTTACTATAAATATTCTTATATACATTTATTCTCTATCATGAATATTAACGCAGATATTTGCATTTTTATTAAGTGTGTGCGGATAACGGACGAGATGAGACCGGCTATTCGTGAGTTTCCGCCGAAAACTAGTTCGGCCGTTTCCTTAACGTGTTCGGCTCTCGTGAAATTGGTTAAGAGACTCCTTGCTATTACTGTTACTAGTATGCAGATTTCTCTATTGTAAAACTTTATGTGGGAAATCTGCTTAATTTCTGCAGCCCATGCGTAACGGATTTTTATATATTTCAGATTGAAAATCTAATCGGAATATATATATATATATATATATCAGAACTTGGAATATAAATCATTTAAATGCAAAGTTAACATAAATACTCACATAATACATAATACAATAATATTGTAGTCATGTAAAATTAACACATTTTAAAAATGTCAACAATAAAGACCAAGTGCAAAATAAATCTCTCCTCAATCTATGTAAATAAAATATTAATAGTTTCTTATAGTTACAATGCCTGAAATTTTCAAGTGTAATGAGCATTTATTGAAAAAAGTTCAAATATATTCCATTATTAAATGACAATACATTGACAAGTGGAAGAAAAAAAACATCAACAAATGGAGCTAAATCCCTTGCTGTTGATCTTGAAAGAGTTTCAAGTCTTCTTCCAAAGTTGCCTTTGCTGAGTGAGCATCAGTTGTCATTACATTCACAGCTCATAAAGAAAATATAAGCCAAACGGTTTGTACTTAATTCATTATTCACGTCATTCGTAGAAGTTAATTTACATATAAATGAATGAAGGGACAAAGAATTGAAACATTTTCCCTTTTTCTAGAAACGAGACAGCTTTTATAGAAGCATAGATGGCGGGAACGTGATCCTCTTCCAAATGATCGTATTTATATGGCATACAATTTTTCACTCATATCTCCTTGTCTCGTGGGAGGGAAATCAAAGGGGAATTTTCGAGCATCTCCGAGGAGCTTTATTTTTGCGAAAGTGGTAGGGAAGGGAGAGCCTTAGAGCTGGGTAGGGCCGGGGGAACATCTCCTGGAGATAAGTCCCGGCCCTTATATTTCTCAGATAGTTGAGGAAAAAACGAGGGCCGGAATCGAGTTAGGGAATAGGGCCCCTCCAGTTATTGGATTCAATTCTCCCTTCACTGCTATGGACAGGACTCAAGTTGACTCATAAAAGTAATGTCTTCTCTTTGAAGGGCGGAAGGCTGTTCGTTAGAGGCTAATTCCTGGGCCTGCCCTTTACCTTCCGGGCTATCGGCACTCAAGCCTTCTCTTCTACTATACAACACTCCTCCCTTTAGTCTTACATCTCAATAACCCTATAATAGAAATAGGCCATCCCTGTATAAGCCCAAAAACGCTTCCCTCCCGTCATATTCATTCAAAAGGCTCAACTCGACAAACAGATACTTCTGACTTCTCTGTGTCCGATTCCGATTATATATTTCTTCACTAATAAAAATTCTCTAAATCCGCAACTTCAAATTTAAATTGGACATGACAAGATTAGTGATACAATTGCTGGTAAGTGAAAATCCCATGAGTAGGAAAGAGGTTCTTAACTGAAGGCTGAAAACAAATAGCAAGGAAAAATGTATAGAACAACAATTGTAGAAAATTAAATTTGGAATAAGATTGGTTCAAAACATTTTTCTGTCTGACTCATAAAAACAAAGCTATTTTGATATTTTTTTTTCAATTTTTACCCTTCCTCCTGGTCCGTTTTCAGCCGATAACAAACTTCATCAATCTTTTTACATAAAAAGATTAATTATGGAATTAGGTAAGATCAAACGTCAATGTAATATATATATATATAAGGTATAAATACTCACAAAATACAAGCACAGCAATCCATCGACACTTCTATTTTGGACTTCGTGTTTGTCTTTCAGATACCTGCAGCAAGGTTCGTAAATATATTTTTTTCTCTAGAACAACTTCAATTGAATGAGAGTTTCCTCTTTCAAATTAATAAATAAATATATAAACACATATCCTTAAGGGAATTCGGAAAATAGTATTTGAGTTGGTAGCAGACGAAGATCCTACAATTACACTAGTTAATATAATCATCGGGGAAATATTTCGTCAATAGCAACAAATTGAGACATAGTTCTCATTTTAGCAGATTTCCCTTAGGGAAAATCAACAATTAAGGTTATACTATGTAGGTTACGTTATGATGTGATTTTCGAACATTTTCTTCAAATGTCCATCGACCCTACCCAGGAGATGACAAAAATGAGGTCCGTTCAAAATTTTATATATATATATGTCTGTTAACGCTCTAGCGGCCGCAATTTTTGTTCGAAAATGGCGAAATATCTCCGTTGTTATGCGTTGGATCGAAAAATTGTATAGAGTCAATCTTATTTCAATGAAATGTTCTATAGATTTGTTCTGTAATATTTTTAATTATCTTGATTATTAACCGATTATATTGCCATTTTTTAGTTCTCGGCCATGAGTAAACCCCCACTCCTACTCATTTCATATTAACAATAAGCTGATATACAATGAAGCACTTTATTTGAAGCCTAAATAGAAAATAACGTTTTCATTGAAATTTTACGTTTTGAGCAATGCAAATACGTGACGCTCGTGGGAAATCTGCTTAGTTAACGCAGCCCCTGCTTGACGGACTTCTTTATCCACCTGTTTTCACGAGTTAATATATTTATTGCAAAGTTCTCTATGATCTCCGAGATAGATAGAAGAGCGGCAAGGGTGTAGAAGGCATTTACTTGCCCCTCATGGAAACAGTGAATTTCGTGCGTCTAGTCTGCCCTTATAATTAATCCCTTGCCGGGAGCTCCTTTATTTTCCTTTTTCACTGTCCTTTCCACGGAGCCGAGATCAAAAGAGCACACTTCAAACTTCCAGCCTCCACTCACTCACAATTACTCATCTAGAATTGCTCCAAATCTGTAGTCACATCGGGCTCATAAATGAACATTTGATCATAAGAGAACATTCTTGTTAAGCAAAAAGCATTCGGGTTATTATTTTAAAATACAAAGTATTTTTTTGATTAAGTTCAGTGTATTTGCATTATAAAATAAGTTAAGAAAAACATTATAAAATATTTTGTATTTGAATATATACATTACACATATATATATATATATATATATATATATATATATATATATATATATATATATATATATAGAGAGAGAGAGAGAGAGAGAGAGAGAGAGAGAGAGAGAGCGTGTTTCATACACAATGTTCACCCCCTCCCCTTTTTTATCCAAGAGTTTTGATATTTCGAAATTAGACTTTGCACGTCTCAGTTATGTAAAATAAAGTTTCGTTTGACGGTGAATTCAACGTTCTAACCTTTTCCAATTGTTCTCCGGCGCATTTAACTCTGACATTTTTGATTGAAAGGCATATTTTTAATGATAAATTCGTATAGCTTATCAAATTTTAAAAAGACTTTATATCGGTGATATTTTCGATATGACGCACCCTGAAGGCGTAAAACACCAAAAACAATAGTAAGTCAAGCTTCTTCTGACTTTTGTATATTTTTTTTAATTATCTTTTGAAAGAACAATCAAAAACACCGCAATACATATTGAATGATTATCTTAAAAATGAGGCGCTGTTAAAAAATTAGAAGTACTAACGGATATGATATAGTTTGACCTGTCAATTTGCCTACATCTAAAAAAGCTTGCCTTCTGGATGTTTACTACCGGCCGAGGCAACAGCAATAACCAAGATAGGGTTTTATGGGGAATTAAATTCATAGACGATTTAGTTATTTATGCTTGCATTCGATTTTCCACACCGTTTACGGACATTCTTCAGAAACCGTAAAAAATCACAGGTCTTCATTTATCTCCAGGAAGAAATATTTTAACTGGCATAAATCCTTATTATTATTTTGCTGATAATGTTTTGGTACCCACCTTAAGTAAACGTAAGTAACAAATAGCTTTAGTCAGATAAATGATAAATTAAAATCAACAGATGCTAAATGTAATGTATATAAAATAAACTGTATGGATTGCAATAAAAGTTTTATGGGGGAATCATTAGTTTTTACTCAAACGAAGAATCAGACAACACGTGATAAACGTTGATCATAAGGACAATAAAATGTCCTTAGCCGACCACGCAATTATATACACCCATAATTTTTTGATTTTGAAAATGTAAGTATAATAGCAAAAGAAAAAAAAATGAGCAAGGGGAGGATAAAAGAGAATATGTAGTTGCGTAAACTAAGCAAATTTCCCACGCGTGCCACGAATCTCGAATAATAAAATTTCAATGAGAACAATATCTGGTATTTAGGCTTCAAACAATGTGCTCCATAATATAACACCTTACTGTTAATAATTACTTCTTAATGACATGAGTAGGAGTGGAAATTTACTAAGACCGAAAACTAAAAAATATAAAAATTTCGGTTAATAATCAAGATAGAGCAAAAACGTACATAACATGTATCGAGCATTACATTTGCAATAAGATTGGTTCTTTACAATTTTTCGATCCGACTTATAGTAACGGAGATATTTCGAATTTTCGAAATTCCCCCCTCTAAAACCCCCCCTCTAACTAGTCCAATTTCAGCCATTAACGAACTTGATCTATCTTTTTACATAAAACGACTATATACCGTCTTCGGAAACGATTAAACAAAAATTGCGACCGCTAGGGTGTGAACAGACAGGATGGATGGACATTTGAAGATTTTTTCCAAAAATTGCGTCATGAGTACGACCTCAATAGCTGATTTCCCTTACGGGAAATCTCTAATAAGGTTATCAATAAGAAAATAGGAATAGAATATGTGAATTATATATATTTTAATTTATTAGAAACTTTATAATGGCAGTTAATCAATAATAAATCTATCATTTACAATTTAGTCTACACTTCTTTAGGGATAATCGATATATTTTTATTTCGTGACGTATCGATATAAATCAGCTGACTTGACCCACCATAATTTGTATGCCACTCTCCGACTGGTAACGGCTAGTGGAAAGTCATAGAGAAAGATGTAGTTGTTAGTTTAGTACGTTTGTGTATTAGAACTTCTCGTCATGAGGCGTCATATGGACGCGAAACTAGGTGAGAAATAAAAATGATTTGAATAATCATTTGAAGTATTCATTTTAATTTGTTGACCTTCCGCCATAGACTAGTTAAGTTAAATGAAATATTATTTTTTCTCTATGTGTGTTTCATATTTACAAATTTTCTTAATAAGGATTATATACTTTTACGGTGGGTTAAGGCAAGGATCAGGTTGGTAACGTTAGGTTATCCTTTAAAACTTACTTATAGAAAGATGTAGTTCCTACAAAGCATGAAGTTATTAAGTTATTTATTTTATGAGTTGGGGAAAGGGCTGAAAAGAGGAGCTCTATGGAATGTGGGCTGTAAGGTATTTATGGCTTCCTACCTCAATGAACTTTTTTCCTTTTTTTTATTTTTCTAATATATCTTTTTTATTCTTTTTTTGGTATTTTATGTTCAACTTCAATTATTCTCTCTACATAGTAAAGGTAATAATGGCTGTTATTCGTCCTGAAATTATATTCTATGATGCAACTACTTGAAAATCTACTAAAGTTTCAAACACAAGTTAAAAAAAGAGCTACACATTCCCAAATATGTGTATATAGATAATGGACCTCCAGTCGTTGAATCACTAAGAATGAAGTTTGTTCAGCAATATTTTTACGATCCTCGAACTTGTAAAAAACAAAACAAAGATTCTTTATTGGCAAGGTCCACTAACAGTAACTTGTTTTTTCTCCCGCAGTCTTTATTAAAAATTGTTCTAGATGTTTCGTGGGGAAATCGGCTATTGAGTTTGTACTCATGACACGATTTTTGAAAAATTTCTTCAAATGTCGAAGCCTACCTACTAGATGACGAAAATGAGGTCCATTCAAAATTTTATATATATATATATATATATATATATATTTGTCTGTTACCGCTCTAGCAGTCGAAATTTTTGTTTAATCGTTACCAAATTCGATATATAACCGTTTTATGTAAAAAGAAAGATCAAGTTCGTTACCGGCTGAAATCGGATTGTGGGGGGGGGGGTAAAGGGGAGGAATTTCGAAAATTCTTAATATCTCCGTTATTATGCGTCGGGCGGTAAAATTATACAGAGCCAATCTTATTGAAAGTGTAATGTTCTATAAATGTCGTTATGTACATTTTTTATTCATTTTCTTTAATATTTTAAGATATTTGCGTGTTTTAGTTTTCGGCCTTCAATAAACCTTCACTCCTACTCCTATCACATCAAGAATAAGTTGCTATGTTATAAAGCACTTTATTTGAAGCCTAAATAACAATTATTGTTCTCATTGAACTTCTACTTTTTGAGATAAATGCAAATATGTGACGCACGTGGGAAATCTGCTTAGTTAGCACAGCCCCTGCGTGACGGACGTTTTTTACAAATGCTAACGGTACTTTGTAAAATCCCAAAGATAAATCTATGTTACATTAAGACCTTTATAAGAGTTAGCTCTAATAATATCTTTTAACAGTTTGACTGCCCATTCCGCCTTGGGGCGTGAAGCGCGGCGAAGAGGGGATGCCCGTCACGCCAAAGGGCAGGAACGGTTCATACCGCGTTCCACGAGTTAGTGTGAATCGCATCTGCCTGAGAGCGTTGTATCGCACGGGCGTCACGCCAAATTTCAAATTTTGCTAACGCTCTCGGGCATGATGGGTACCTAAGATGGAAATTCCTTCCTAGGTGCCCGTCACACCCAAAGGAGTAATTTTTATTTCCTCCCTTTTTTAACCCCCACATTAGATTTGCAACAAATATCATTGGTTTTTAAAAATATTTATGCATATTTCAAGTCAAATAACACGAAAAATGTAATGGGCTTCCAACCAAATTCACTTATTTTTGTGGGCAGTCAAACTGTTAATTTAACTACACACAGCTGTGAAGTGCTCGTTCCCTTTTACACTCGTTGAAACGAACTGTTCTGTACTGGATTCCCAAAACAGGTCAGCCGAATCGATTATTCTCACGTCAAACCTTAAGGTCCATTATTCCGGCTTAATGCTTTATAGTCGATTATTTTATTTAATATAAAATGTTCAAGAAATCAAATACCTTCATCATATATTCTATAATTTACAAAAAAAAAAAAAAGCTCTGCTTACGGTCTGCTGCCCTTTCCGCTGAGGAATTTTTCCTCCAACAAACCTGTGGCGGATCTCTTACTCGTTATTAAAAAAACAGTACCCAGTTTGATCTACCCTGACATCGGCGCGTTAGTCGGTGCATATTCCTTGAGAGAGAGAGAGAGAGAGAGAGAGAGAGGGAGACGTGCCGTTACTAATCACGAGGGACGGTGGATAGTCGATAGTACTAATGATACATTGATGGCTGCGACTCCCGTTGATTATTGAAAGCCTACTCTCCTTGTTACCATGCTCCGCTTTCAATTCCTCCAGCCCTCAATCAATTTGTTCGCATCACCGATTTGATGTTTTTGTTCACTGAAAATCCTTTCCTTCTTTTCCTCATATCAGCACCCAATCGTATTTTAGCAGATTTTCCTTAAGGAAAGTCAGCTATTGAGGCCGTACTAATGACACGATTTCGAAACGTTTCCTCAAATGTTCATCGATCCTACCAAGAAGATGACGAAAATGAGGTCCCTTCAAAACTATATATGTGTGTATATATATATATATATATATATATATATATATATATATATATATATATATATACAACTATATAAGAACTTTTTGACGGGCTGGAAGATGGTGCCATTGCATCGAAAACGCTTGCAGGTGTACTCGAACATCAGCCAGTGACGACGGTCTCCACCGACAAGTATGACAACAGTATATATATATGTGTGTGTGTGTGTGTGTGTATGTATGTATACATTTGTCTGTTAGCGCTCTAGCTGTCGAAATTTATTTCTGATCGTTATCAAACTCGATTTTTAAACGTTTTATGTAAAAATAAAATTCGTTAATGGCAGAGATCGGATCTGTAGGAGGGGGAGGGGGGGGGGGTTAGAGGGGGCAGTTATGAAAATTCCAAATATATCCGTTATTATGAAGTGGATCAAAAAATTGTATAAAACCAATCTTATTACAAAGTTAATGTTCTATAAATGTTGCTATGTACGTGTTTTCCCTATCTTGAATACTAACCAAATTATTAGCATTTTTTTTTAGTTTTTAATCTCCAATAAACCCCAACTCCTACTCATGTCATATTAACAATAAGCTTTTTTATTATTAAGCACATTACTTGAAACCTAAATACCAAATATTGTTCTCTATCAACTTATACGTTTTGAGATAAATACAAATACGTGACGCACGTAGAAAATCTGCTTAGTTATCGCAACCCCTGCGTTACGGACTTTTTTTCCTGCCTAGTAGATGCCCGAAATCAATCTTTCACCAAGTTCCTTTATGTCAGATGATAATAGATTCAAAATTAAAGTGAATCAACTATCTGATATGGTTTTGTGAACTTTTAAAATATATTTTAATTAGCAATTACTAGATTTAATAAGGTAGTGGCCGTTTTTAAACTATGGTTTAACCACAGTCTACGGGCTATACAGGAATGGCCCTCGTAAACGTCAGTGTTATAATAGAACACTGCACTGGTCTTGAAAAATTGAAAAACCTTGAAACTATATAAAATGCTATAAATTCACATACCACATACCTGAAACTCTTTCAAGATCAACTGCATGAAATTTTGCTCCAATTGTTGCTGAATTTCTTTTTCCGCTTGTCAATGTATTGCCATTTAATAATGGTATATATTTGATTTTTTTTTTCAATAAATGCTCACTACAGAAGACATTTTCAGGCATTTTAACTATAAGAAACTATAACTATTTTATTTAAATAGATTGAGGAGAGATTTATTTTGTATCCATTCAAATAATTTGTATTAAGTCCGTCACGCAGGGGCTGCGTTAACTAAGCAGATTTCCCACGTGAAGTTTTACAATAGAGAAATTTGCATACTAGTAACAGTAGTAGTAAGGAGTGTCTAAACCAATTCACGAGAGCCGAACAGTTACGGAAACGGCAGAACTAGCTTTCGGCGGAAACTAATGAATAGAACCAACATCAGCCGAACTCATCTCGTCCGTTATCCGCACATGCTTAATAAAAATGTAAATATCTGGATTTAATATTCAAGATAGAGAATAAATGTACATAACAATATTTATAGTAAATTTAATTTGCAATAAGACTGGCCCTATACAAGTTTTCAATCAGACGTATAGTAATGGAGATATTTCGAATTTTCGAAAATCCCCTCTCTTAACCGATTTCAGCCATTAACGAACTTGATCTTTCGCTTTGCATAAAACGAGTAAATATCGAGTTTGGTAACGATCAATTTTGAACGGACCTCATTTTCGTCGTCTCCTGGGTAGGAATGATGGACATTTGAAGAAGTATTTCTCCTCATGAGTACGACCTCAATAGCTGATTTTCCTTAAGGGAAATCTGCTGAAATCAGTTGGTTGTAAAATCATCCAGTTATTCATTTTTTTACCATCCCCGTTCTATAGACTTTGATTATTAGTTTGTGGTCTAAAAGAAAAGTGGACCTAAACAAGCATAGGTTGAAGGCGTATTTAGATTTTTACAGAATGTTGGTTTCTTCTTTATTCCGATTACAAACGTGAAGAACTTCGTATTTAGAAGACCAATGCGTTCTAGTGTGAATGCATTCAGGTCTGAAAGGAATGATGTTAATCTCCTAATGTTTATTTCTATTTTTGTTTCAGGTAAGTGAGCTCTGACACAAGGAGAACTTCATTATTCAAAACAATCAATACGAATATTTGGTGAGTGCTTTTTAGAACATACATTGTGCTAAGATAGTGTAGTTTTTATTTAATGAAATTAGCACTTCTCGATATTTAAAACACTTTATTGCCAATAAATACGTTAACGGAGGATGTATATTTCTATTATGGGTACTAAGTAACCTTTACCTTTATTTGTCTGGTCACTATCACGAAAAACTAATAAAATTTAACTTTTCTTGCAATTTTCTCTCTTCATTATCACCTACGAATCCCTAATTTCTGTTGCTTTTACTCTTCTTGTTAATGAATTATTAAACTGTTTAAGATTTCAGGATGTCTTCAATGTCAATCTATACCTCAAAAATAGGTGTTGTTGATTTTTCATTAAATTTACTAATTTAGCAGCTTATCTGAACCACTACTTAGCAAATGTTATTTTCTACTAGAAGGAATTGTAAGCGAAGGCCCAGTCATTTAGTTTAGTTTAGGTACGTGAAGTCAGCTAGCTTTTGAACCACAACAAATGATATTTTCACAACTGCCCATCTTCTTCTATTCGATCTTTCACCCCCTGCCCTTCTATTGTAGTGTAATTGAGATGAGATTTTAAGCGTGCATTTTATTTACAATACACGAACACAGATGTACTTAGCCATAATTTTTCCCAATACATACAAACCTAATAAAGAATATACTACTATTTCTTTTCATGATGAGGGCCCCCGCTACCATATGTCCAAAGTGTGCAATGGCGCCATCCTTTAGGGGTGCCAAAACCAAGGGCCCAAAAAAAAAAAATTTTAAAATAAAAGTTGAGAAACTAAATAAGATTAGGTATAAGTACACACGAAATTTTATTGGTATATCATTGAGTTACTGTCGATTCCTATGCCGATAAGGGGCGCCAAAATCCTTTTTTACACAAAGGCGCCAGTAGCCCTTACAGGGGTATATTCACTTACTTCTTTTTTAGCCTTCTAGATCAAATTACTTAAACAAAAAAAGGAATAGTTCTTTTTACAACCTTTTAATTGTTCTTCCAAACATCTTTCCCCAAATGCCGTTCGAATTATTTTTCTTTACTAAATAATAAAACATTTTACTGTGATTCCAACTTTTATACAGTTGACTAAAATAAACAAGTGTTATGAGCTATTTGACTTTAATGTGTTTCTTGATGTAATCATTGAAAAAAAATAAAAATTTTAAGTTCACTAATGTGTTCAGTTTCGCACGTAATATGCCAATGGGACGTGCTGATTTAACTCTCAAAGAATCGGGGTTTTGTAATTACCAAAAAAATGAAATTCAAGTAAAAATTGTAACTTAAAAGCAAAGTTAACTTTAAAAAAAAAACAATTCATGCAATTGGTTATAGCTGTTTTAGAAAATTAACTAGGACTAATTATATTATTATTTAATTGTACATTTACATTATTTTTTAACTCTTCTTTTTTATTGGTATTATCAAATTATCCTAGTTGAAAGAAATTAAAACTCCTTACCGTGGAACTTAACATTTTCGAACGTTCTAATGATTGTATCTTTTTTATTTAACTAAGGAATAATGTAAGATAAGCATCAGATTTTCTAAGGATAAAATGACTGAAAGTCAATAAATCAGATGGATTGAAAGTTTATTTTCAGACAAGTAACTGGGTAAGGCACTCTGAGACTCTGGCCTCTAACTTTATTATCCTGTTTTTTCTGATATCTAGAAACTTTATAATAAACTTACTAATAGCATCTAACGTACAAATAAGAAAGATTCAACTCAATTAAAGGTAAAAGTTAAAGATTTATGGTGCGGTACTCCTTTTTTTTATCAAGGGAGTTATGGCACTTGAAATTATAATATTTAAAAACTTGCTGAAAGTTAAAACTAATACCTCAAGTATTTTACGTTAGAACATAACACATTTAAACTGAGTATAGAGACACTCCAGAAGAAATCTATATACTGTAGTCATAAAACATTTTAATTGGTGAACAATTTTAATCCTTTTTTTAAGTCCATAAATAGAAAAAGCTTGAAGGCATAGAGCATGGAAGCTTTACCATTTAATATATACGAGGATATTTCGCCTTGATCTGAAGCTATTTGAAAAGGTAGCTAGTGATATTTATTTTTAAAAAAAGTCCGTCACGCAGGGGCTGCGTAATCTAAGCAGATTTCCTACGTGAAGTTATACAATAGAGAAATCTCCATACAAGAGCCGAACAGTTACGGAATTGGCCGAACTAGGCGCTTTTGGCGGGAAATTCAATCGTCCGTTAGCCGCCCAGATTTAATAAAAATGCAAATAATTCGGTTAATGTTTAAGATAGAGAATAAATGTATAGAACAATATTTATAGTAAAGTTAATTTGTAATAAGATTGATTCTATATAAGTTTTTGATCCGGCGTAGGGTAACGGAGATATTTCGAATTTTCGAAAATCCCCCTCTAAACCCGCCCCTCTCCCACTGGTCCGATTTCAGCCATTAACGAACTTGATCTGTCTTTTTGCATAAAACGTTTAAATATCGAGTTTGGTAACGATCAAACAAAAATTGCGATCGCTAGAGCGTTAACAGACAAATATATATATATATATATATATATATATATATATATATATATATATATATAATTTTGAACGGACCTCATTTTCGTCATCTCCTGGGTAGGATCGATGGTCATTTGAAGAAATTTTTGAAAATCGCGTCATGAGTACGACCTCAATAGCTGATTCCCCTTAAGGTAAAGCTGCTAATACTCTCTACAGAATGCTGCCTTTAGATTTCAGTTCAGAAACGGGAGTTATTTAATAGTGGTGGTGGAGAAATCACTATTTATATTTAGTCACATCAAAAATTGAAATTTAATTTTATTCTAATAGACTAACTAGTGTTATGAAAAAACTTCAGGTATTTAGGGTATTTTTATTCCAAATGTATAAATAAAGCATCCTCCTTTACACGATCGAGTAAATTGATTCTCCTAATTAGAGGTTCACCCTCCACATGCTATTCACCTCAGATGTGGGACATTAACAAATGAATAAAATAAAACTTCCAATGAACAAACGTAGTAGTCGCCTGAAATCAATAAAACCTCAAAATGATATTAATCCTTATAGTATTATTACAGTAGATTTACCTCAACGAATCTCTGTTTTGTCCAAATACCTAAACCTTACTAATGGAGTTTACAAATATACTTACTCTCTGCGAGAAAACAACCAATTAATAAATGACTGAATGGCGTAGGTGTTGAGAGAATTGGGGCGTTTTCTGTATGAGTTAGAGGAAGGAAGAAAAGTTTCCATCTTATCTGGTGGCTGGTAAGTGTCGCTATCCTCCTGTCACCCCATCCCCATGCCGCCTTACCCCTACAGACTTCACCACCAGCTCCCACCCTCCCTCTCACTGTCTTGTCGGCTCCCTCCAAACAATGGACAGCTCTTTCAACACAATTACTTTCGGCTCGATAAATCACATATCTATTTCCTCGCTGATAATGTTGTCTCCGCTAAATTCTCCACTCAGCCCTCATAAGAAATTCTTTTTACAACTTCATTTTCTCCAAATGGAAAACCGTTGATCTGAAACTTCTGTTAGATTGGGGACGAGTTCCGTAATTCAGCTAGTTCGGGTAGCCTTTGAACGACAAGGTGTGACCCAGGACAAATTTGACAAGTA
Source organism: Riptortus pedestris (assembly GCA_019009955.1). Classification (NCBI taxonomy): domain Eukaryota; kingdom Metazoa; phylum Arthropoda; class Insecta; order Hemiptera; family Alydidae; genus Riptortus; species Riptortus pedestris. The sequence goes on from CM032233.1 coordinate 35,972,698, forward strand.
GCATACCTGTCATGCTTATTTTCCATTTTATTCTGCTCAGAATCACTCTTCTTGCCTCAAAATAACATTTAGAAAGAAGATTAGTGTGATAGTGTGAGCGTGTGCTTGATAGTACCCCCCCCCTCGCCACCAATGAGAATTTAAAATGAAATATTAAATAAAAATATGCAAAATAGTTATTTATTATACAAGTGACGAAAGTAGATCATTTTACAACTTGAGTGAAACGTTTACCCACACGAGCGAAGCGAGTGTGGTAATTTCACGAGAGTTGTAAATTCTACTTTCGTCACGAGTGTAATATTAATTTTTTTCTGTAATCGTGTATACATGATCAGATCTAACCAGAATATGAACAAAATTAAGATGTTGTTAAGATTATGGTATGTATGTTGGTAGGTTATAAGCATGGTTGTGAAAGGTTATAAGCATAGTTATAAAACAACTAGTGATGATTGTGAAGTAGTGCAGTTATAAACAAGTGCAGGTTATAAACAAGGAAGGTAATTATTATTATATTTAAATTTTAATATATATTGATTATTTCCACCAATAATTCATACACATTTCAATTTATTTTGTAAAACTAATTTCTTACAATGTTAAGAAACATTTAAAAGCATTTAATTTCCAACTTCAAATTATTTTTTAATTTATACTTATTACTGATTAAGAAGGCAATTCACTTTCTTCACTTGTGAAGAAAGTGATTGCTTTCTTCACTCGATTGCAAAATGTTTCACTTTCTTCACTCATTTCAGTTTAGTAATGTTACCATTATTCAACTATTACAGAAAAAATATATTTATAGTATAATAATATATTATGTAATATTTATTATATAATAGCATACTATGTAATACCTGTACTTACAAAATAAATAAGCAAAGAAGCATATATTAGTAGAATATTATTATTATTCAAAAATATACTTGAATGAATGAATATTTTTATTGCTTTTAAAAATTTAACAATTTTATAGCAAGGGTTCAGCCCATGTTCATGATTACATTTTTCGTTTATCTTTTCTTTATATAAACATAAACAGAGAATTCCTTTAAAAAAATAACAAAAAACAAAAACTATATACAATAATTACTATAGAAAAAAAAACATAAAACATTAATTTTATTTTAATAATTATATTGTTTGTATTTTTTTGCCTCTGACGTAAAGACCTTTAAGTATGAAAACATATATGTAGTTTATTTTATTCTTGTCCATAAGGTCAAACAAATTATCCATGGATTGCTGTGGAATGTTGAGACTTTTCAGGAGGTGGTTTCTTCTCTCTGCTAAATCGGGGCATTTAAGGATGAAGTGCGTAACGGTGTCTTGGCTATCTTCGCAAAGGGGGCATGGCTTTTCTGGATTGAATATGTAACTTGTCCTAACAACTATCAATCTTTGATTTTTTGTACGTAATAAACGGATTTGAGATATAACTTTGGAAATATACTTAAGTATAAAAAATTATTAGCCTACACAGTACAAAAAAAAAATCAAAGGACACACATTTATAAGGAAAATAATGCAAAATAAACAAAATAAAAAACATGGAACTATTTACTTGACGATTCGTTATTGGCCAAACATTCAGGACGGCCATAGTATACTATGTGTTCACCGCAAATACTTCTTTGGCATTTACAGAAAAGACGGGTTCGTTCCTCTTCTATTTTTATTTTTATTATTTATAAATTACTATCACTTTCTTCCATTTGTCTTAATAGTTCATATCTAATCTCATCTTCAGTGATAAACAGCGAATTCAGTGACGTAGAACATTTGCAAAACGGAAGTTAAACAGCAAGGCTGTGTCAAATACGACACCTACCGGCACAAATACTACGAAAAATGGTGGAGGACAAAGCTTGCAATGACCTTGACATGTAGTTGACTATTGAATGAGAGGGTATTAAGCACACCAATCTTGTCCTGTTTGTTACATGCTCATGCGTGTAAAACTTAGGGCATAGGTGTCATGTATGACACAGCCTTGTCGTTTAAAGGTTAGATCTGTAAACATCTTCCCCAGTGAGGGAGGAAAATAACAGTGTCTGGAGAGCTTAAGAAAATATTTAGATTTAATATATTGTATAACTCCTACTAAAAAAAAATCAGGCATAGAAAACTGAGCTTCCTCATCACACGGAATCGATGTGGGGATGTACTCTGGATATGTTAATATTTTTGCTACATTCCTTACGTTACTACTGGGCAACGAGGATTTTTCACATAAACTAAGTTCATTCTTAATGTTCTCGGGAAAATTAACCTTCGATATATTCCTGACTTATGGGTTGTCCCACTTTGGTAAAACATTATTGGGGTTGTTTCTATTTTTAATTTGGTTCTCTAAAAAGTTCTTGATGGGTTTTAAATTATTTTTAATGTTAAGGAAACTAATGTAGGATTAAAAAATCGGAGAGCCAACTTTCCCTTTCAACAGATTAAATTTGTTCTTAATACGATTTTCAAGATTTTTAATATCAATGTTAATATTTAATATTTAAAATTTTAATATTTTTAACAAAAAAGAATACTTTGAATTTAAGTTCATCTTGTATACAGGAGATTGCTGATCGATGGGATTAAATTTGTTGAGGCTGGTTGACAAATGATTTGGAAGGTCTTATTAGTTTTACACATCAAGAGAAAAATTAGGTATTTTTCTGCGTGAGACTTTTCTGACATTAGGTTAGTTCGTCATCATGGTCTTGACTTCAGTCGAAACAATTTGGAATGACCCCAAGGAAGCTATAATCTGCAGGACGTTAGTTAGCCGTTGGTTTTAAATGATGTAGACGGTAGTTGAGTATAGGCTAATATTAGACGAAATAATTATTTTATAACATACAATGGAGAGTGAGAACCCAAGAAAAACACACCAACACCTCAAAATTGTCCACTTCCTTCTATATTAACTTATATGCTTTTTTTTCTATTTTTAAATCATCCAGTTTTAATATGAACTTAATAATATAAACTTCTTAGCAAGAGGTCAAACGGAGATGCGCATAATCACTAAAATAAAAAGAGTTTCCCCTCTTTTATGGAACGTATAAATACTACTCTCCGTAATGAGCATTTCTTCAAGTGTCAATCAATCCTACCCAGGTGATGACGAAAAGGAGGTCCGTTCAAAATTATATATATTTGTCTGCCTCTAGCGGACGTAATTTTTATTTTATCGTTACCAAAACTCGATATTTACTCGTTTTATATTACAAAACGAAAGACCAAGTTCGTTAGTGGCTGAAATCAGACCAGTGGATGGGGGTTATAGGGGCGATTCTCGAAAATTCAAAATATCTCCGTTAATATAAGTCAGATCGAAAATTTGTATGAAACCAATCCCATAGCAAATTAAATTTACTATAAATATTGTTATATACATTAATTCTATATCTTGAATATTAACCGAGTTATTTGCATTTATGTTAAGTGTGTGCCGATAACGGGCGAGATGAGATCGACTAAGGTTGGTTCTATTTGTTTCCCCCGAAAGCTATTTATGCCGGTTCCGTACTGTTCGGCTCTCGCGTGGAGATTTCTCTATTGTAAAACTTCACTTGGGAAATCTGCTTAGTTTAGGCAGCCCCTGCGTGACGGACTTTGTTCCATGAAGAGTCTGTCACCTGGGTCCTAACCTTGGCGTAGAAGCCTTCCTATAGATGTATTAGCATTATGGGTTTTTCGTTAGAATACATCCATGCTATGGGTCTGCCTGTTGCATGAGGCGAGTTATAGGGTCTCAACCAGAATGCAATATTGCCCCAGCGTCGCTAAAGATGGTGTTACTAAATTCTTTGCAACCCCTGGCCTTCATTGGTCATCATAATCTTCATGCGTCTCTAGCGAGGTATCTGACAATAAGTATTGGTTAAACTCATTAATAAAAAAGCTTGCACTTGGAATAAGTTGGATGGTCGAACCACGATGAATATTTGTGGCTACTAAGCAGAGCTATATTTCTTTTGTTGCACTTGTGTTCTTCCGGCGATGCTTGGGTAATCTGGACTCCCATATCCATGCTTTACTCCTGTGAATGAGCTTAAGAAATATTCATTTTGTTTTTCCATTTTTTTTTTCTTTTTTGCCCTATTCATGCTGGGAGGCTATATTTTCTGTATGTGCCACACAAAGGATATAACATAAGTAAATCCCAGGGATTATCCAGTTATCAACCATTACATTGATAAGTTTATAGTATTATTACAAAAGCACGAGATTATCATTGTCATGAATTCGTGAGTTAATCTATAGTGTCTATTGTCTTCAGAAATAAACAGTTGAGTCACATGTACCACCTGTACTTTTTTTTGTTGGAGGGGGGTCGTTGAACATGTTGATGAATAAATGTCGCGGTAAAGCTTTGACTCTCTAGAAAATTAGTGTCTCTTTTGTTCGGTATTTGGATTTCTCGTACATTTCCGCCATTGGTGAGCTTTCTTAGAGATACGAATCCCCTGATCCATGGATTGCCCTTGACGTTGTACCAGAGTAATACTCTTTAAATGCTATGAATGATTTTTTTTTGGGGTGAAAAAGTTATGATGACAAATATTTTTTTTTTTTAATTTAATATTTCTATGCAAGTCATGGTGGCTGAGAATCAGTAACAAAAGGTTTCATAGATCGTCCTGAATCCACCAAATACATTCCATTGAATATTTTGTGAACTCCCAGTGTCCTCTAAATTGAGGATTCATTTTCAAAGAGTTTTTGCGTATAATGGTTAAATTTAATACAAATTGTCCACCACTGAATGTTTATACTACAACGAAATAGCTTTTGTATTATTAATCTGGCTAAAAAAACAGAAACGTATTTGCTATAGTTTAATTTTTAGCAAGTTTCTAAGATGTTTATTTTCCAACTTCTAGTCTGCATCAATTAAAATGTTGAGGTAAATTTCATTAAGACATTCTCTTTATTCATTTTCCAGTGACCTTTTCAACTTTATTTATTTAGTGGCCTCTTTTACATTTGTAGAATCGGAGTTCTATGGACTTCTTAGAACTCGTAAAAGATAGTAAATATTATTTATTTGGCGTCGAAAATATTTTCCTTAGGTTGAAGATAAAAGGGCAAAAAAAATAATGAGTAAAATGTTAGAATCAGATACAACGAAAAAGTTTCTCTAGGCCTTCTTCAGGAACAACAGTTAAGATAAATGCTCACATATATCACTGCAGAAAAGCCTACACAGCAGAGATTTCTTGTTGATAATTTGCCCATTTCATTTGGTGCCACCCCTGGCTAAAAAGTACGTAGACTGTCTTCTGGAAAAACCAGACTTTTAGGGAGTAGTGAGATTTATTTTAGAATATGTTCGAAAATAAGAGAAAATACCCTTTATATAAATATATCTTATAATTATTTTAACTCTGATTAAAATTTGATTTAATGGCAAGAATATCGAAAAGCTTCATAATTAATATACTCGAAAATTTAGGACACCAATTTTCTACAATAGTCCATGTGAATACAATGTTTTAATTTATTTACTTCCCTTTTAAAGTTTAAGGCTGTTTTATGACTCATGCAGAATTTCATCTTTGTCGGGCCTTTGACCGGTACCTCTACTCATGTAAGCTGTAAGAGGATTGCTAGTTTAGTTTTTATTGCCACTTTCCCATAGGAATACAGTGTGACCCCAATTAGTTCCCATGACGATGATATAGCGTAGAAATCAAAATATACGAATTTGTCACCAGCCAAACTCGTTATTTGTGTATTTTAAACGACACTGAAACAGGTTACCACTCATCTGCTTTAGAAGTATCGTTGGAGCTATCAGAAAAAAGTCCGCCACGCAGGGGCTGCGTAAACTAAGCAGATTTCCCATGTGAAGTTTTACAATAGGGAAATTAAACGAGAGCCGAACAGTTACGGAACGGCCGACCTAGCTTCTGGCGGGAAACTCGGGATAGAGAATAAATGTATATAACAATATATATATAGTAAATTTAATTTGCAATAAGATTGATTCTATACAATTTTTCGATCCGACGTATAGTAACGGAAATATTTCGAATTTTCGAAAATCCTTCCCTCTAACCCCCTCCCCTTCCACTGGACCGATTTCAGCCGTTAACGAACTTGATCTTTCTTTTTACATAAAACGACTAAATATCGAGTTTGGTATCGATCAAACAAAAATTACGACCGCTAGAGCGGTAACAGACATATATATATATATATATATAGTTTTGAACAGACCTCATTTTCGCAATCTCCTTGATAGGATCGATGGACATTTGAAGAAAATTTCGAAAATCGGGTCATGAGAACAACCTCAATAGCTGATTTCCCTTAAGGGAAATCTACTTAAACAGCAATTACAATAATTCTTTTACATCGTGCACGGAAGCATAATGATGCTTTAACATAGATCCAAACACAGAGATTTGATATCTTCCCTACTCCTGGCTAAACTGTCACAAGGACACAAAATATTTAAAATTCTTAGATAAAATTGAACAGCTTGATTTTCTCTTCTAAATATGATAGTCAGAGGAGGACTCCGGAGAAGTAGGTTTTAGAGTTTTAATCTGTCTAAGGTGGATTTAGCGATTATGAAAAGAGAAGAGGGGCGTAGCTGGAAGGTAGGGCTCCGGTAAAGGGCGGACGGGGCGGGAGATTGGAAGGGCCTTAAACATTATAATATGCTCAGTGAGATAAGGCAGATTCTCTTCTTCTCTTCTTCAACCTTATCTACCTTGTCTGGATTAGCATTCCTCCTTGAGGAGCGTGAGTCAGCTTACACCAATTGGTGACAAAGTTACCTCCCAAGTAGAGTAAACCAAGGGGGATAACATACTCCCCTCCTGTACCAAAGATTGTCCCCTCTAACTTTTCACTGTCTTGAGACAAGTGAGAAGGAGAACTTCCTGTGAGAGAATTCATTCAAGAAATTTTATCTCTATAAACTTTAACCAGTTTATTCCCCCGAATTCTTACACTTATTCCAGCCAAATATTAAAAATGGATTGAATTTATACTTAAAATCCGACATTAAACTATCTTATGGACGAAATAGCAATAATATTTCTGAAAATACTGAAATAAAAAGGATATATTAACATTACTCTAACACGTCTGACAAGCAGGGGCTGCGCTAACAAAGCAGATTTCCCATGTGCATCACCTCAAAATGTACATTTACCTCAAATCGTAAAAGTTCAATGAGAACAGTATTTGATATTTAGGCTTCAAATAATGTACTTCATAATATAACAGCTTGTTGTTAATGTCACTTGAATAGGAATGGGTTTTACTGAAGGCCGAAAACTAAAAAAAATGCAAATATCTCGGTTAACAACATTTATAGAAACTATACATTTGTAATAAAATTGGTTCTATGCAATTTTTTGATCCGACTCATTATAACGGGGTTGTTTCGAATTTTCAAAATTCGCTCCCTTACTTCGCCTACCCCCCCCCCTCCCACTTGTCCGATTTCAGCCATTAACGAACTTGATCTTTTTTTTTACATAAAAGGACTAAATATGGATTAATCAAAAATTGCGACCCCTAGAACGTTAACAGACAAATATATATGTATATATATACACTCAACCGCAAAAAAAACTGGACACTTCATTTTTGTCGTTTTAAAAGCTAATTTTCAGCAATTTTCTTTATGTGGGTATTCTAGTTATTACAGAGAATTTAGAGTCTAAGTCCATTGAACTAATCCTTTCAGAATTAGTAAACAATTAGATAAAACTCAGATTAGATTTATTTGTCGTGAAGTTTATCTATTTTAAACTGTAAGTAGTTTTTCGCATATTTAAACATCTTTAATTATTAACCAATCATTTTCTTTAATTAATGTTTTATTTTTATTTCGGTCCAGAATAATTGGTCTTTCAAACTTAGATGGAAGGCCGGAGCTTACGTTACATTGCCAAAACGCTTGGGGTAGCGAAGTCTACCATTCACTGTAATAAAAATGAAGAATATTGTTTTTTTAAATGTGTTAATTTATCTATTTCTTTTTTTTTATTTTGTATTTTTTTGTAAATTATCAATAAAAATTATTCACTTTTGGGAGATTTTGTTTAAATAACCTATAGATTAACCAATTATTTTAATTAAAAAGATTAATATACATATATATTAAGTATTTAACAAAATTATAAGACTAAATCTAAGTTTCCGGTTTTTTTTGCGGTTGAGTATAGTTTTGAACGGACCTCATTTTTGTCATCTCCTGGATAAGATCGATGGACATTTTTCGAAAATCGCATCATGAGTACGACCTCAATAGCTGATTTCCCTAAGGGAAATCTGTTAAAATATGGATATTTAAATACTGCTATAGTAAATTAAGAATTAAAAAGATCTGGCTAATGTTTAACTTTTTAAATAAACCAATTCCTTTGATATACATATTCATTATTAAAACTCCGCTGCATTTTTAGTGTACCAACAACCACTCCTCACAGATACAACCTCTGAGTCACAGAATCAAAATTCTCATCAATGTAGATACAGCTTATAGATAGCTTTAGTTATACACCCATGAAGAAAAACGGAACGAAACAAGCGAAACAGTTTTAATAATCTATTCTTAAATGAATTTCCCTGAGATATTGGACGGTGTAGAAACCAACTGATCTTGATCAGTAAAAGTCCGTCACACAGGGGCTGCGTTAACTGAGCAGATTTCCCACGTGCATTTTCATTTGTCTCAAAACGAAAACGTTTGGTATTTAGGCTTCAAATAAAATTTTTTATAACATAACAGATTTTTGTTAATACGACATGAGTAGGAGTGTGGGTTTACTGATGGCCGAAAAATGCAAATATCTCGTTTAGTAATCAAGATAGTGAAAAGTCGTACATCACAAAATGTATAGAACATTAAATTCGCAATAAGATTGGTTCTATACTATTTTTATATCCGACGGATAATAATGGAGATATTAAGGAAATCCCGCCTCTAACCTCTCTCTCCTACTTGTAGGATTTCAGCCATTGACGAACTTGATCTTTAGTTTTACATAAAACGTTTAAATATCGACTTTGGATACAAAAAAAATTGCGACTGCTAGAGAGTCATTTATCAATATTTATACAGTTTTAAACGGGCCTCATTTTCCTCATCTTCTGAGTAGGATCGATGTACATTTGAGAATTTGTTCGAAAATGTATGTAAAATCAAACAATGAGTACGACCTCAATAGCTGATTTCCCTTAGGCCTTTTCATCTACAACTATTTATTATAAACTGCTCAAAAATGAATAGGGATATTGGCTCTTTTGTGGTATGTATGGGGCCTAGCATATTTTTTTTTTTTTTATTATAAATATCATTAATATTTATTAGAAATTATTGTCTTTTTTCCCCCATAAAAAAGAAATTTAATTAAGATTGATTTAATTAAAATTAATAGGATAAGAAAAAATAACCAATATCCCTATTCATTTTTGAGCAGTATACAATGTGCAAGATCCATGGCAATTTACCTATTAATAAAGCAGAAACCATTAAGAGTTAGAAAAATATTCCTGATTGCCAATAATGCGATTAAAGCTATTATTTATTAACGTCCACTTTTTGCACCTTAGGCTAATGGGGACGGGTTATCTACAGGTTACCACCCTTTTCTAGCCTGGGTGAGATTTTAGGATGTTATTTAATTAATTTCATCACTAAATAATTTCCTTTGCCCAGGCGAGAATCGAACTCGCCACTCTAGGTTTACCATGTGAGATAAAGGTCAACGCTTTAACTCGCATGGCTAACCTGAGCCCCCAAGCTGTCATTTAAAAATAAATGTTGAAAAGAACATATAACGTTTAAAAAGCATATATGCATGAGTTTGGGCTTTCTTATTGGTTAAGCGCACTTTCAATAATAAATATTTGAAGGGAACAAGCCCTTTTTATTGATCCTGATTTTAAATTAATGTTCGTGTTTAATGAGTACGGGGTGTCTGTAGGAAGCGAACCCTGGTAGCCAGGGCAGGTGGAAGGGCGGGTTCGTCACTAAATATAGACCTATATACGTGAGAATCGAACCCAGAAATTCGGCGTATATCGGCAGCAAATTAAGGCCCGGACACACCTGGCTACCCAGAGCCCAGCTTTTGATAAAGGAAATCTTATTATATGAAGTGATTCATTAATTTACTTCACCATCAGCCAGAGCTCAATTTTAAAAATATATTTATTGCTGGGACAAGGGAATTAAATATTGAACTTTGAAATTTTAATGTAATGAAATGAAAAATAATGAACTAATTAATTTCATTTATGGAAATGAACTTCGTAATTTGGGCCATGCCCTTTAAAAGTAAGAAATCGTACCATAAGTGGTCAATTTCAAAATAAATGAGAAGAAATAAATAGTCCGTCACGCAGGGGCTGCGTAAACTAAGCAGATTTCCCACGTGAAGTTTTACAATAGAGAAATTTCACGAGAGCCGAGAAGTCAGGAAACGGCCGAACTAGCTTTTGGCGGGAAAGTCACTTTCGTCCGTTAGCCGGCCAGATTTAATAAAAAAGCAAGTATCTCGGTAAACATTCAAGATAGAGAATAAATGTATACAACACTATTTATAGTAAATTTTATTTGCAATAAGATTGACTCTGTACAATTTTTCGATCCGACGTATAGTAACGGATATATTTCGAATTTTCGAAAATCCTCCCCTCTGAGGGTTTCCCCCTCCCACTTGTCCGATTTCAGCCGTTAACGAACTTGATCTTCCTTTTTACATAAAACTACTAAATATCGAGTTTCGTAACGATTAAACAAAAATTGTGACCGCTAGAGCGGTAACAGACAAATATATATATATATATATATATATATATATATATACATATACAGTTTTGAACGGACCTCATTTTCGTCATCTACTAGGTAGGACCGATGGACATTTGAAGAAAAATTTCGAATATTCCGTCATGAGTACAACCTCAGTAGCTGATTTCCCTTAAGAGAAATCTGCTAAAAGCAAAAGAGTAAATAAATAGATTGCACCAGGTACACAAGGATATACATTACATGAAAAACCTTAATTCACAAATAACGAAAGTAAATATTAAAAAAATCCTTCTTATTCTGGACCAAATATTATTTATATATTCTTCAATTTGATGGCAAGGGTCTCCAATAAAAAACATTTTTTTCGGTCCAAACTTTATTGAACCTGCCCTATAAGTTTCGTGGCTTATTTGCCACTTCTTCAGGGGCTATATCCCTTTTAAAAAAATATAAACGTTATTAATAAAATTAATTTAACACATCCCTTAATAATTCTTTTGCTATTTATTGTATTAGTAGGTGCCTACATCTATGATATATTTATTAAATCTAATTATAAATTGCTACTTACATTTCTGAAGTGCTCGTTTCCCTTTTACATTACGTTGCGACTGTCGTCACAGAGGAGGCATATGATACTGAGAGGTTCCCGAGGTAGGTTAAGTCGATCGATTATTTACAAGTCAATCATGAACTCGATTATTTCGCGTCATAAATTAAAATCGATTAATTTAAGATAAAATATCATCGAATATATGATTGAGGTATTTGATTTCTGTTGTTTTGTTTACTGCTCTTTTTTTTTATTTTTTATTATTATGCGAATGTTCTCTCTATGAGCCCCTCAAGAGGTGCAAATAAGCCATGAACCAAAATGGCAGGTTCAATAAAGCTTGAACCGAAAAAAATGTTTTTTATTGGAGACCCTTGCTGTCCAATTTGAAGAATTAAAAAAATCGCAAACAATAACATAAATCTCTAAATCAAAAATAGCTTTAGTAAAAACAACTGTATTATAGAATTCACCAAGATGTTTTGATGCACATTGCTGGCCTCTATCTGGCTCAGAAAATTGAGTTTAGGATATAAAAGAGCATTCTTTAAAAATATATAAAAAAAAAATTGATTGGCCTTATTTGTGCAAGCTCATAACATATTTTACTATTCAACATCTTCGTAGAAAAAAACTTAAATGAGAATGAATAGAGTAAATATTTTTTTAAAAATATGAGTATAAAAAAGTAAATAATGAGAACTTATAGTCCAGAAGTTTAATTTCACAACTGTTCATTGTGTGTGCTTGCGTGCGTGCGTCTGATTGAAGAAAAGTATATAAGTGTGAATGCTCATTTAACATTTTCGGTGGACAAAAATCTTCTTTTAAACAGCGGCCTCGCAAGTCTCCCTTCATTCTTATTTGGCATATTTAAGCATTCACCTGCTTTATGTAAATAAGAATATCAATATAATTGACTGGAATTGTAAATTTGTTAGTCCAGTTGTATTAGCGACATCATATTTCCGAGTTGGTATTCTGGCAGGTGGAAGTGACTTCTAATGTAGGTAGGATGAAAAAATGTAGGCTACGCTTCCACAATAATAGTTTAATAACACGGCAAAGCGCTTTCGATGCTGCGCATCATCCGTCAGTGCCCTGTTGACACACACAATAATAGTTACAATTTTCTATAAAATATATTAGGCGCATATAACAAAAAACTTATTTTTCTTAGGACCAAAAACATATAAAATCTAACGTGGAACTAAATAACATATAAAACATTTCATACATCAACAGTTATTTTTAAATTAAGTTGGTACAAGTAGGAAGTTAAAGCTAACTGAAAGAAAGACTAATTGTCTTAGTCTTAGTCTAATTATTGTGTGTGTCAACAGGGCACTGACGATGATGCACAGCATCGAAAGCGCTTTGCCGTGTTATTAAATTATTATAGTGGAAGCGTAGCCAACATTTTTTCATCCTACCTACATTATCATATTTCCATTGATGATGTCATTCTGTACTTTCTGATAAAGATCTGCATCACCAATTTTATAAATCCCAACGTTATACAAAACTATCTCCCCCAACCGTTTTCATAGAGTCTAAGCTAGGTGAGACTAGTGTCAGGAAAATAAAACGAAAGAGCGCAGAAATTATGTTGAATATTTGAAAGAGTTCAATAGTCGTGTAGCTAGCTTACCTTCGTAAATAACATCCTTTGATGAATATTTTCCTATTCCGAGTAAAGGGTCCTTTATTACATGTCAACAACATACGAGAGTTGATGTTTGCTCTTTGTCGCCCTCAAGTTCTTTGTACCCCTGAGTAAAAATTTTAATTTACACTTGGATGATAAAAGTTGAAAGGTTCTTATGATACTTCAGGTTAATGAGAGATCAAATAGTTATTAATTTTAACTCTCCTACAGTTCAAAATCCCTAATAGGTTCGACTTGACTCAAAACGAATTCAGTGCACTAAACAAGTTACAACAAGAATGCCCTCATCAAAAAAAAAAAAAAAAATCAATCACGTACTAATACTACAATAGCCTACCAGAAATTACCCTTTACAGAAAAAAATGTGGAAAAACATTGAATACACGGTTTTTTATTAGAGTGGGGGTAGGATCTCATAAGTAGCTTCTAGTAATCAAAATATTGAAAGTTATATTGCTACTGTATTTTAATATAATACTGAAACCTCTAGTTCGTCCCCTCCCCTCCTCCCATGTGTGTTAAGTGATTAAAATGTATTTGGTATTAGTTCTCTTATCTCGTTCTGCAAGCAATATGTGAAGTTACCTTACCTGGAAATCCTGTAAATAACATTCAGGACCCTGGTTTTAGCAGATTTCCCTTAAGGGAAATCAACTGTTGAGGTCTTACTCATGACGCGATTCTCGAAAAATATCTTCAAATGTCCATCGATCCTACCCAGGAGATGACGAAAATGTGGTCCGTTCTAAATTTTATATATATATATATATATATATATATATATATATATGTTTGTGTGTGTGTGTGCGTGTGTGTGTGTGTGTGTCTGTTAACGCTCTAGCGGTCGCAATTTTTATTTGACCGTTACAAAACTCGATATTTAATCTTTTTATATAAAAAGAAAGATCAAGTTCGTTAATGGCTGAAATCGGACAAGTAGGAGGGGCGGGGTTTTGTGGTGGGATTTTCGGAAATTTGACATATCTCCGTTGCTATAGGTTGAATCGAAAAAGTGTATAGAAACAATATTATTGTAAATTAAATGTGCTATAAATATCGTTATATATATTTATTCCAATGAGATCGGATATTGTCGGTTCTGGTCGTAAGCTTCCGGATTAGTTCGGTCGTTTTCGTAACTTTTCGGCTCTCGTGAAATTGGTTTAGACTCCTGTAAGCTATCCCCTCCCCCATGTCTTCGCCCCACGTAATCTTGGAATACTAAAATGTGAGTTATTACGATATAAATCATTCTGATTCATTATAAATTACAGTACTAGATATAGTATTTGTTCAGCTCTGAGTGGTTGGCAGAGCTATTTCAGAAGCCGCTTCCGTTGGGAGCTTATTAAAATTAACTGAAAGATTTCTAATTACCGTTTGTATTTACTCACGGTGGTGTTAAGCGTTAGCAGTATGCAGATTTCTCTATTGGAAAACTTCAGGTGGGAAATCTGCTTAGTTTACACAGCCCCTGCTTGACGGAGTTTTGATATCTTGAGCTATATGGTATTCGATGCAATCTGTAACAATCAGAAAAGCCTCCACAATAGGTTTTCTCCTTGCATTTGTTGAAAGCTATCTGGAATTCAGGCATTTAAACGTCTTTGAGCCAAGTTTAACCTTAGTTCATTATTAATTTCTAACTGAATAAGATGAAAGATGAAGACAAAAATAAAATGTTTCCAATCAAAACAAGAAAGAGTTTACAAATACTTAAAAGGTAATGTTACAATCCATTAAAATCTATAAAGAATAACTATCTAAATATAAAGGGAACTTTCAAATCATGCTTAGACAATATTAAAATGTATGAGGCATAAAAGGGAACCACCCAACGGAATTTTAAAGAAGTTTGTATGTTTATATTTGGAAGAAAACTTCCTTCCTTTGCATAAGATCGCGAATTATTCAGCCAACTTGAGACAGAAAACATCTGACTCTCGAACCAAAATATAAAGAATTCATCCCATCTGCGTCCTCGGCTAATGTTTATTCAGTACTACTCGAATGTAATTATATATATTCTCGGGCCAGTTCCTCCGCCTTTCCAGTTTATCTCCGAGATATTAAAAATTTTTGTTTTACAATTGATTCCATAGAATGTTACTTTTAATAGAAGCCTGACTTAATGTGACTATAATTTAGTACGGTACAAACAAGTATTAAAAAATAAACTCGCCCACCTAAATAAAGTGAGCAGATTTCCGACCTACTGCAATGGCAAGGTGATGTACTCATTTTATTCTCCTATAAAATAGAAAGAAGTCTATGTGAACCTGACTTGAATTACATCCTCTAATTTTTGGAATTTCAATACCCCATATTTTTTAATGGACAATATACGGGTTTTTTCACAAGTTAAAACTCTTTTATTTATATTTTGATGGATGAAGAAAAGTGAATTTCTTTATTGTAAGGCAGAAAAGAAGACTTTAAAAACAGTATCAACGACCTTCCAAAATTGAAGGACCCAGATGGGTTTTCCAAAATTGACTGAGATCAAATTTACAGAAAGAGTTGAATTAATACATGTTGGAAACTGGTTTCTTCTGGTACTTTAACGTATTTAGTCGATTAGTGTAAGGTGAAGCCAAAAATGAAAGGCAGTTGAACACCACTAATAGATAACCAATAATCATTAATAAATAAACAAATTCATCAAAAATACGAAAAACAAAACATAATGATGGACCACATAAATTATATACTTACAAAGAGACGCTACATTCCTTCTACGACCTAAGCCTCTGTCACAGTCCGAAAAGTCCGTCACGCAGGGGCTGCGTAAACTAAGCAGATTTCCCACGTGAAGTTATACAATAGAGAAATCTCCATACGAGAGCCGAACAGTTACGGCAAAGGGCCGAACTAGCTTTTGGCGGGAAATTCAAAAATCCATTATCGGCCCAAATTTAATAAAAATGCAAATATCTCGGTTAATATTCAAGATAGGGAATAAATGTATATAACACTATTTATAGTAAATGTGATTTGCAATAAGATGGATTCTGTACACTTTTTCGATCCGACGTATAGTAACGGAGATATTTCGAATTTTGGAAAATCCTCCCCTCTAAACCCTCCCCCTCCCACTTGTCAGATTTCAGCCGTTAACGAACTTGATCTTTCTTTTTACATAAAACGACTAAATATCGAGTTCCGTAACGACCAAATAAAAATTGCGACCGCAAGAGCGGTAACAGACAAATATATATATATATATATATATATATATATATATATATATATATATATATATTTGAAGAAAAATTTCGAAAATTCCGTCATTAGTACGACCTCAATAGCAGATTTCCCTTAAGGGAAATCTGCTAAAACATTATCCGAGGTCACTTTGGGATACACCAAAGTTAACGTATAGAAAATTTATAAACTCCGTTTTTAATCAAATATTCCTTAGTGAAATTCAATTAAATGTTATTTACATCATAAATGGTTAGTTAAAAAATAAATATGAAGAATCAAAATAAAGAAAACAAAAATTATAATTGAAAATAATAAATAAACATGAAATAAAAATGATATTGTAATATAATTCAAATTTGGCATTTAAATGAATTTTAGCTTCCATTTACTCGGGGTTTTTGCGATTGGTATTGATTTTTAATTGGAAATGAAAAGAATTCCAACTTTTGTAAAGTATTTTGTAGTCTTCCTCAACTAATGAAAGGTGAAAAGTGGCTTGTTTATGTTTTCACTGCAGTATTCCTAAGATACCTAACAGATTGCTACGGAATCACAGATGTGTTGTGCGGGGTTGAATACTTTGTGCGCCGTAGTCTTTATACGTTCATTTCAATTTTCCTTTCAGATTTTTTTCTCAGGAGATTGTATGAAATATTCATTTTTGAGCAATGCCTGGGATAATAAAATGAATAAAAACCATAGTACTATGGACAGATAGAAATTAAATTTTGATTGTTTCTACTTCTGTATGAATTTCTTTCATCCCCCCCCCCACATCTAGCACCAAAAATCTTTCATTATGATAAAATTTTGACAATGTGTTCTTTTATTTCTGACAGCTGAAAATGTCTCATATTACAACGAGATTCTATCTGTTTAGATGTGACCCTATCCTCCACGCTTCCTTTCAAATTAGATAATGCTATGTTCCGAGATTTATTATTCAGGGATGAATAAGATTACCAAATATTTATAGTATTTCAACCTTTGCTGCTTCTCTTGTCAGCCCGATAATTTTTACTCTCCCTACGAACCTATATCACTCTCATAGATATTATCAACCCTGAAATGAAAGAGAATTTCTAAACCCAAGCCTCCAATTATTTTTTTTTTTTTTGGATAAAAACAAGGTTTAAGTTTTAAACACAAAGACTGTATTGTGAATCTGTATGGCTTTAGGATATGTCAGTATTACTTGTTGTGATTATGGTTCTCAATTTCAATCACGTGAGTGTTGGGTTATGCAGGGTCGAAAATGGAAAGGCAAGCTCGTTGAGTGCATTTTGAGAATTGGAGTACTGTTCGAACCTCTTATCAAAGGGTTCATTCTTCTACTGAAATTCCACATTTCTAAAATGTATACAATTCCTTTCAAATTCATTAATAGGATGTATACTTGAAGTGTTGGAATGATAGTGGGGAGCTTAGTAAGGATGGCAAAAGTTAACATGATTTGAGAGAAGTGTTGTCTTCAGCATTGGTTTCCTTTTTTTTGTTATATAAGTATATATATATATATATATATATATATATAATCTAAAATAATTCAACGCTGAAGATATAATAACCTAAAGTAGATTGTCCTCAGGACAGCCATGAGTTAAGACGAACTTTATTTCTTTTTTAATTTTGTGACAATTGAAAAAAAATATCGAGTGTTTCTCGTGAATACAGAATCTACAAAAAACACGTAATTAAAATTATTTATTCTAGGAGATAGAATCATTGCCTGAAAAATTTCTTTACTTCCCAATAGCACGTTGCTTTAGATACTATGGCGTTGAATGAGGTAAATCCACTGGTATTTGTACGTACATGCATACCTCTCTCTCTCTCTCTCTCTCTCTCTCTCTCTCTCTCTCTCTATATATATATATATATATATATATATATATATATATATGTGTGTATGTATGTATAAAATAAACGAAATTCAAAGCTGAAGACAGGGAAGTGAATTCGTAAATTATATAAACCTTGGGCTATGCATATTTGTCGCTGTGTTATGCACCATTTTACTAATCCAAATGATAGAGAAGTAGCTTAATGAAATATGTGGAAATAAAGGTTTATAAATGCATTTATTATGTATGGAAATATAAATGCATAATATAAATTTATTAATTATATTATAATCTTATAAATATTTTGAATGATTAATATAGGTTAAAGTTAATTGTTACTATTTGTTAATGGCTGTTAAATTATGTTTTATAATTACTATGTATTGCTTGGTCGAGTTATAATCATATAAGACAGTTTTAAGCCCAATCAACTCATGCTTTAGCTATTGCTTTTATTAAATATGAAAATAATTTTTCATTATTTTTTAATAATAAAAGGAAGAATCTATCTATGTGCAGATGGATAATTCTGATAGTTAAACTGTACGTGAAATATTTAGGAGCATTAGAAAAAGAAAACAAAATCAAATTGACAATTAAATATATATTTCAGCGGGGAATATCTATTATTTGAGAAGAATAATGGGGGACAGGCAGCTCCTTTGTTTTGGGAATGGGAGCCTTATTGGCTGACAATGGAGAATATTGAATGTTTAATTAGTTGTCTCTTTTCACTTGGAATTTCATTGTGCTACTGGAGTTGTTGTTGTGTGAGGGGAGGGGGCGAGTTAGCCCGGCTCTAACAGCCCAGAAACAGCAGCAGTTGCATTCCAGTTGCAACCCTTTCCTCCCTTCCCGTTAGTCTGAAACTTTTCATCGCCACTAATTACTGCCATGTTCACACTATTGTTT
Source organism: Riptortus pedestris (assembly GCA_019009955.1). Lineage (NCBI taxonomy): Eukaryota > Metazoa > Arthropoda > Insecta > Hemiptera > Alydidae > Riptortus > Riptortus pedestris. Next base: position 35,991,672 of record CM032233.1, read on the forward strand.
CCAAGCCCAGCTATCTTTAGCTTTGTCTCATTCGTCCTCTTTTATTTTTTTTTTAACTTCCAAGTACTACGGCAGTCTTGGTTTTCTTTACACTCTTTCAACCTGTTAACTCTTCTTTGCTTTTGTTTTTTTTTTCTCTGCACCTGCTGACGTCTGATTGGAAATTGGGAGTAGGTTTATACCTCCCCATTGAACAAAAAACAAGGATTTTACCCCTTTTCTAAAAATAAATCAACTATTCATGTTGTACTCTTCACTTGATTTGTAAAAATTGTTTAAATGTCCACGGACCAACAGATGACGAAAACGAGGTTTATTGTGTTTTCTTTATTATTTTTTTTTGTTCACTGTTTTAACATTCTTACCGAAACATGAATTCCGTGGCGTAAACCGAATCAGCTGGTCGCACAGGCCTGGAAGGGTTAATAGTACTTCCCATCAACGCATGCATATCGCATGATTCAAAAATAGCTTGCCTTAGAATAATGAAAATGTATGGTAAATCAAATAAAGGGATGGAACCGCCAGTATAAATGATACTGTTGCCATAGCTGTCGGTGGAGACCGTCGTCACTGGCTGATGATCGAGTACAGCTGGCAAGCGCTTTCGATGCGAAGGCACTATCTTCATGCCCGTCAATAGTTGTGCTGAGTCTTCACCCACAGGTATAACAACTTGAAAATTTATGTTTAGGACTTGTGTGCTGTCTAGTTCACATTGAGACTAGAATTAAATTACTGAAGTATTTATTTGATTGACAATTCAATAAAGATTTATTCCAGTCCCACGCTTGAATGGAGAAGTTTTAGAGTTATGTGTTTGTGCTCTGGCTTTGTTTCGGTCTAGATAAAAGAAACGGTTCTAAGATTAAACTGTTGACCAAGAAGAATCCGTGCCGTATCCTCCATCAGTAAGAAATGCTTCCCAAACCCCCTCCTTTTTCCACTCCCCAATTCTTTCTCAATATTCTCATTACAAAAAATACGTTTTGATTGATTTGATTCACCATTTTGATTACACATGATTTATTATAACTATTGTAAAGCTTTTACCCTATTGCAATAAATGTCCTTTCCTTTGATCAAGGTTTAAAAAATCTGAATTATGAGGTTTCGGAAAATATAATTATGTAAATACGTTTGTCAGTAATTATAATACTTCACCATTATAATTAACAATTGATTTTCATCTATTGTTTATTTTTATAGAAATCAGAAATAACGATTATTTTGAACTACTAAATATATGGAACATTATGTTTCATTCCTAGTAGAGAAAACATTCTCGATCAATAATAAAAATCATCAGTAATTCGTTAAAAATGGCAGCTGATTTATAATTACCATATTAAAATACGTAGCTTTAGTGTTTAAAGAAACACATAATTTTAGGCAAGAAATACCCATAGTTGGGCAAAGTACGTCAAGTTTTAGACCAATAAAAAACGGTTTACAGGAAGGACCAATTGAGATAAAGAAAGACTACATAGATAAGCAATAGCTATTATTTAAACAAGGCTTAACTAAATATAGGCAAGGAACAACTATATTTAAATATGCTACAAATAATGTTTACACAAGAGTAATTTATACATAGGTTATGAAATAGACCGGGGGAGTACAGGTCAAGACGTGGGGACATCTTCATCTACCGTCAGTAAGCTGAAGGTAAAAAAAGTCCGTCACGCATGGACTGCGAAACTAAGCAGATTTCCCTCGTGAAGATTAATAATAGATAAACCTACATACTGCTAACACAACACCACCGAACGATAATAAGAAATTTTCCCCTGCCGGCGGAAACAAACAGGTCTGCCAACGGCTCAACTGAAAGTAAAACAACTGAAACGTATCAGAATACAACATATTCATTTTATTGAAAGCTATATACTATACATAGTACTGTAATTTATAATGAATCAGAATAATTTTTATCTCAATCAATCAAATTTTAGTAATCCAAGAATTTAAGACGGGGGGAGCACAAGAACATATTTGCACTATCTCGTATTATAAAGGTCTCTAGAAAACAATGTTTGGTATTTAAGCTTCGAATAATGTTGTTTATTATATAACGAAGTAATGTTTATGTAACACGAGTAGAAGCGGGGGTTTACTAAAGGCTGAAAACTGAAAAACGCTAATATTTCGGTTAATATTCAAGATTGAGAATAAATGTATACAACAATAATCATAGTCAATTTAATTTGCAATAAGATTGATTCTATATAATTTTTCGATCCGACGTATAGTAATGGAGATATTTTGAATTTTCCGAAAATCCTTCCCTCTAAACCCCCCCCCTCCCACCCACTGGTCCGGTTTCAGCCATTAACGAGCTTGATCTTTATTTTTACATAAAACGTTGAAATAGCGAGTTTGGTAACAGTCAAACAAAAATTGCGAGCGCTATAGCGTTAACACACAAATATATATATATATATATATATATATATATATATATATATATATATATATATATATATATAATTTTGAACGGGCCTATTAGCAGATTTCCCGTAAGGTGCAAGTTCGGTCCCCGCCAAGGAAGGACATTAGTTCACGAGCTCGCTTATATACGCCTGACTGCCTCTGTGGATAACTAGCGATTATAACTCTCTCTTAATCTCGTCCACCGACAGGCTGATTGGACGAACTAACAACAGACCCCCGGTTACAATGAGAGGTCCGCCAGTCTATTGGGGACAACTCATTCCAGATCCTCCTTGGTTAACGGGAGCTATACGTCGAGTTAATCATTACGGAAAAATTCTAATCATGATTCCCTCGACGGCGACTATTGATCTCGAAGTTCTATAATGCTATCTAAAACCACCGACGAAATGAAACAAAGGAGAACTAATTTGAGACGAGTGGAAAACATTTCATAGAGAAGAATATATGCACTTTGAATAAAAACGAAAGATACGAACAAGAGACACATTTTAGTCATTGGTCGATTGTAATTAAAAATGGGACTATAACTAACATTCCCACTTGGAGCAGTTAATGCATAAATGAAAGCACTATATTTAAATGCATGCAATTACTTCTTTTCACTTAAAATATAGTATTTTTATTCTCAAAAAAATATTAATTATTATTTTTGGATAATTCCTATGCTCCAGGAATATATATTAACACATGATTTTTAATTTTACTAGTGAAATAAATTTGCTGAAAACGATTTAATATTTTGAACTAAAAAAGAGAGAAATAACCTATCAATTTACATTTCTCCAAGACCATAGAAATATAAAAACCTTAAGTATTATCTCATGATGATTTTTTTTTCTTCAAAACAATTGATAAATTATTTTAATATCTGGTTTTAAAACATTATTCCTCATTTATATTTTGACATTAGAGCCCATGGACGACTCTCTTTCATCATATGCCACAGTGGCCCCTCTTGCGGAACCCTATTTTTCCTAAGTCGTCTTCCACTACTATCTGGACAAGCAATTTTAATTATGTTAATTCTTGTTGATCATGTCTAAGTAGAGGATTGGATTTATGACAGCACTGACGATGGAAATAGGCTCCCAAAATAACCAAAATATTGAGAAAAGATATTCTGGTGAGGTCATCTCTTCACTGCAGTCACTAATTTTTATTCTTCACTGTCGATTGAATTTTTTTTTTTTTTTTTAGAGGGAGGAAGGGAGGCGGAATGCTCGCTGGTTAACTGATCTGATGAAAGACAGGCGAAGTCGGGTCACGGGGGTAGAAGATGTTTAAGCGGGAGAGGGGTTGGCGCGTGGCTCGACTCACAACCAGCCCCTTAACGAGTTTAAATGACCCGAGCACTTCAATCAATACTAAGTTGGCTGGATCAAAGCCCAGTTTTACAGCGGCCGAACGTCGGAATGCTTCAACGAAGACCACCCTCAATCCATCCCTCTTTCTCCAATAGCGAAAGCAGTAGTTCGTCGTCAAGTTGCAATGTTTGGTGTATATCTTGGCGGAAATCCGACAAGGAGACTCAAATATGCCGCTATTTAAACACGGCCAGCAAAAAGATGTTATTCTACCAACTTTCCTTTCATATTTTAAAAGAAACCCGTCACGCAGGGTCTGCGTATACTAAGCAGATTTCCCGATAAAAATAAATCCACATACCGGTAACACAACACCACCGTGAATTTTAAGTGAATTAATACCAACGATAATATGAAACTTTCTGACGAAACGCATCTCAAATGTAAACAAACAGTTCTGCCAAATTTTTACCTGAAAGAAAAACAATTACTGTAATATATCTGAATATAACGTATTAATTTGATTGAAAACTATTTACTATATCTAGTACTGTAATTTATAATGGGTCAGAATAATTTTTATCTCAATCAATTAAATTTTAGTACTCCAAAAACTTAAGAAGGGGGCACCCGAACATATTTGCATGTATTGTTTATGTAACATGAGTAGAAGTAAACCCCCACTTCTACTGAAGGCTGAAAACTGAAAAATGCAAATATCTCGGTTACTATTCAATGTAGAGAATAAATGTATATAACAATATTTATAGTAAATTTAATTTGCTATAAGATTAATTCTGTACATTTTTTCAATCCAAGGTGTAATAACGATGATATTTCGAATATTCAGAATTCTCCCTCTCTAAACTCCTCCTGGTCCGATTTTCAGACGTTAACGAACTTCATCTTTCTTTTTACATAAAACGACTAAATATCGAGTTTGGTAACGATTAAACAATAATTGCAATAATTGCTACCGCTAGAGCGGTAACAGACAAATATACATATATATATATATATATATATATATATATATATATATATATATAATTTTGAACTGACCTCATTTTCGTCATCTCCTGGGTGTAGGATCGACGGACATTTGAGGAAATTCTCAAAAAATCGCTTCATAAGTACGATCTCAATAGCTGATTTCCCTTAAGGGAATAATATTTAAGGATTAATATAGAGGAAAACTGTATTAAACAACATTTATAGAGAACAATTTTCAATAAGCTCGTATCTATATAATTTTTCGATCCAATGTATAATTTCGAAGAAATCCCCTCTTACTCTCACTGATCCGATTTCAGCCATGAACGAACTTGATTTATAGTTATACATTAAAACTTTAAATGTTTGTAGCGTACAAACCAAAAATTGATAGGGATAAATAGAGCGTTAACAGGCAGATATATGCTTATAGTCAAGGCCCCCGTAAGAGCTACTGGCGCCTGTGTGCAAAAAAGGATTTTGGCGCCCCTTAAGTTATTTTGCATTATTTTTTTTATGGTAGTAGGTGCTTGAAATAAAGCAAAAAACTGAACTTTATAAGTCATATTTATTTGTAGACTAAAATATTAAAATGAAATAAACAGAATAAAATCTAAATTTTATTTTTGGGCCCTTGGCTTTGGCGCCCCTAAAGGATGGCGCAGACTTTGCACATATGGTAGCGGGGGCCCTGCATATAGTTTTGAAAGGCCTTGGTAGGATCGATGGACATCTGAAAACTGTTTCGAATATAGCGTCATGAGTACAACCTCAATAACTGACTTCCCATGAGGAAACTCTGCTATAAGAAAGATAGCGAACAAATATATAAAGCGTAACATTGGGTAAAAATGTTCACCTGAGGAGTGTAAGTAGGTGTAGGTTCCTCGTTGAGCGTAACTAAGCTGATCAATGGCGGGGAGGGAAGGTGTCAGGGGGTGAGTTAGAGGGCTCGGGGTGGCCAGCTGCTGGAGAGAGCTCATGAATCAGAGACCTCCTAGGCCACTGGACACCTAGCCACCCCCCTCCGGCGACCCCTTCATTTAGTTTTACAATCCATAACTGTTGTGAGCTCCCCTCCCCCTAGGGGAATGTTCAACCTTCTAACAGAAGAGCGGGTTGTTAGGGATTTACATTTCAATGTACTGTAGAACTTATGTTGTGTACTGAACACGACGAAGTGAAAAAGAGCACCGACAGACAACAGTAATACCTTTTGTTGATGCTACAACGGATAAAATTGTAAGAATATTGTAAGAATAAATCATTCAGCATAGACAGGCCATTTGAACTAAAACTTCTATGACCCAGAAAAAAGTCCGTCACGCAGGGGCTGCGTAAACTAAGCAGATTTCCCACGTGAAGTTATACAATAGAGAAATCTTCATACGAGAGCCGAACAGTTACGGCAAATGGCCGAACTAGCTTTTGGCGGGAAAGTGAGTCATCCGTTACAGCCCAAATTTAATAAAAATGCAAATATCTCGGTTCATATTCAAGATATAGAAGAAATGTATATTACAATATTTATAGTAAATTTAATTTACAATAAGATTAGTTCTATACAATTTTTTGATCCGACGTATGGTAACGGAGATATTTCGAATTTTCGAAAATCGCGTCATGAGTACGACCTCAATAGCTGATTTCCCTTAAGGGAAATCTGCTAATATAGCAAAGAGCGTGAAAGTTTTTCACGCGGGCACAGCAAGGACGCAGACTGACCATATTAGAAAATATGGAAGTATATAAACAGAAAACGTTCAACGGGGGTGCCATCAATGAAAAAAAAACTTAACACGAGTTCAGACACAATATTCAGGCCACTGAAAACATTACTCAAGAAAACAAAGACTCCATCAGATGGACATTCGGATTGCGATAAGTAGTAATTATGTTATTTTTATTTTATTAACATAAATAATTGTTATCTTATTAACAGTTGTAACATAATAAAATAAAATTAACATAATAACTTTTATATAACACGAATATAGCTTTAGTAAAATTAACAATAATTGTAATAACATATAACAATAGTTCCAACATAATATTATAGCTAGAATAATAATTATAATATAGTCCAACTGTAGATATACAAAAAAAACATAAGGCTGTGGCCTTTGCTCAATGTAAACAGAGCAGGGAACGTTACTATAACCAGTAACTCTAGTGCAATATGTGCAGTAATTTTTATGTATCTTTAGTCTTGGTAAGTAAGAATAGCATAAACACCTTCTGTTACACTCTAATTAAACAACAATGTACAATATTATAAAGTAGCAACTGTATGTTTACAGCCCTGAAGAAGAGTAAAATATAATTCTCGAAATATCGGCATAAACTAAGAAGTTTCTTTCACCAACTTTGACCAAACCTCCGGAAAAAAACAACACCATGTAGATGTGTGTGTGTGTGTGTGTGTGTGTGTGCGTGCGTGCGTGCATGCGTGTGTGTGTGTGTGTGTGTGTGTGTGTATTCACACACTAATAAAACTGATGAAAGAGGTGTGGAATAATAATAATAATACTTGGTAATGAACATGCAAAGATCTTATACCTACCTGAGTGAACCCAAGACACTTTGATAGTGGCAGCTAATTCATACAGACATGTAAACAACTACGTCACGTAATAAAAAACTTCCCCGAAAAGAATATAGTAACTCCTAGCTGACTACTAGATAAATACAGGAAATTTCAAAGGACTACCCCTTGCCAACAAGAGAAAGCGTGCGCTCGACGGTCAGCCAGTAATGACGCCATCTGCCGACATGTATGGCAATAGTATTACAAGAAATGTCTTGAATTCGAAAATTCCGTCATGAGTAATCCTCAATAGGTGATTTTCCTTAAATGATATCTGCTAAAAGAGCACCTGCAAACCACAGTAATACCTTTTATGAAAGGTACAATGGAAAAGATTGTAGGAATAATTAGGAATCATGAAATAGATAAATTATTCAAAACATTGGTCATGTGATACCATGCTTCAAGGATCACCTAATGCACAAACAGTGCCAGGAGTATATAGTAGACATCCCTATGGCTCTGAATACATCATACAAGGCGGACGTATATAACCGAATAAGAGAGCTCCAAATATGTCTAATGAAAGATTGGCCAAAAACATGAAAACACTGTCAATACCCGTTGATATTAATTTTAATAACCTATATATTTATATAGCTATATTATTTTCGAAGAAAAACCTCCCCCGCTCCTCCGATCTCCCAAACCATTCGTCACCCTGACGAATTTTCTCAAAAATACTTGACCATACCACGACAGTTTTACATCCTACGATTGCTAAGTTCTCTGTACACCAAGGGATTGAAGTCGTATCATGCTCGGAAAATTAACTTTTTATTTATTTACACCAATCAAATGCATGTGGAGCACTTGATAAAGAGTTTTAGTTTATTAATTATATGAAACTAAACAATTATTGCATTTAATATTACTGATTTATTCTAATATACTTTAGCTAAAAAAACATATATTTTTGATATTAAGTAAAAATTAACGGTTAACATATTTACTTTCGTTTACATAATACCATTTAAGCGCCGCTATAAATAACTTCGTAAAGTAATATTTGACGAAAAATATTTAATCTAGCTTTTGATGAGAACATGACGTATTACTTCCTCCCTCCTCCTTGAGAATTGCTTTAATAAAACTAAAATGAAACAGTTTTAGTGCAGAGTCCGTTTCGATTCGTAAAAGGGGCGATGTAAAAGAGAAAATGTAAGTGTAATATATACTAACCCTAAAAATGATATAAAAGTCTCTTTCCAAACAAACTAATTTATTTTGTAAAATATAACGACGAATCAACATAATTATCATATAAATTATTTTTTATTGATTTTTCTTTTACTTTTATTTATTTTTGTGCATTAAATTATCCCCTCCCCTTTAGTATTTGCTTGAATCTAAAATCCTATAAATTCCGTTGTCATTTAAATTCTAACTTTTCCATCCGTCTGTACTTTTATATAGTTGTCATAATTGGAAATGTTTTTTTGTAGTAGGACTATTTGTATTACAGAATATCTCCGTTGCCTATAATGTTCATTTATCATAATATGATTAAAGATTATCAATGTTCCAGAGTTGATAATTGTGGACACTAGTATGCCATTTCTTGTTTACTCATGTATCTATTCTAATGGAAACTTTTGGTCTATTCCAACCTCTGCAAAAAAATAAAACCAGAAAATTTCATTTTCTGTTAAATGAGGACTATAAAATATATTTAACAAAACTCTGTAAATGGTTGAAATTTAAAGCCACGAGCTTACAATAAATAAAAACGCGGGGAGAACTACATAATGAATTAATTTTCAGGACATTAATTCCAGTATAAGACTGAAATATAAGAATTCCTCCTCCCCTTTCGAGTGGTGCTAATTTGCCGACTTAAAGGCAAATCATTTTTCAAATTAGTAAGGTGAGGGGAGGTTGGTAGGCAATCTTCTTAAATCCTATGGGCTTGACGGCTTTGGTCTGGGGGTGGGATTAAGGGAGCAAAATGAATCTCCGCTAGTTATCGGCTATTTTCTTACCTTAACTACAGGCTGAAAGGTATTAAGGTTCCCAAGGGATATCAGTTAGCCCTTAAACTGGGGCAATTAGCCTGCGAAGATTGGACCAAGTCCTATATAACCCAATAGATCCCAGGCTAGCCGAATATATAGCCCCCTCATAGTGTGCTCATTAACATGGTAAAGACTTTGTTTCCACTCAATACACACAAGCTACCCTCCCCCAACACCTTTGTTTTAATATCCTCACCGTGTTTTGAATAATGAGCGAAATATTATGCTTATTAATACATTCAATTACTACGGATACCTTAAGGAGGCAGGCGTAAGCCAGTAAAAGCGTCCTTATCAGGGACGTATGTCTAAATTGCTTTAGGTGAATACTAAATTTTATTTAAATGTGTACTTGGTGGAAGTCTAACAAATTTCTTGGTGCCCATTCAGTATCGTGAGACAATTTAGGAGTTAGTAAAGTAATAAGTAACATACTTTTATTCGCAGCAGGGAGGATCAAGAGATGGAAACGCCACGTGCTCCCACCAAAAGTACTTCGAAGAAATTGTACTTATCTACACGTTCCTGTTCATACTTATTATGATCCTGTAAGCTCTCAGCATTTACTTTAGTCTTCAGTCTATGATAATGATTGGTCCATTCAGGGTATTCAAAAGGATTTATTTTTTTTACAAATTTCTGAGTAATTTAGGATAATAGGGCCAAATAAAACGACCCTTGATATATGGTAAGTCTCTTTGTATTAAGAATCCGGCCCTTGATGTTCAGCATTTTCAAGTTCAACCCTTTAAGGGGCTTTATTCAAAATAGCCGTCGTCCACTTAGGGCTCTTTTATTTTGGGTTTTAAATACATTAATAAAAAAATATTAAAAATTATAACAAAACCTCTAACCTATAATACTTCAAAATACACAAATAATAAGGGCGTCCCTAACCCCCTGAACGTCCATAAAGGACATTATAAAAAAAGGTGCTGGCATCCAAAAAAAGTTCTTAGTAATAAATAAATAAAAACAGAAGCGAACAACAAAAAGGTAAAACAATACGAAACATTCATAATTGATCACTGAGATGCTCTCCGCATAGATACCAACAAAATGTCTAACAAATCCTTCAGGAAGACCACGGGCCTGAGCCACAGCCAGGTTCGCAGGACGAATGACCGGACCAAAAGCCTTTTGGGCATCTAGGATTGCTAAACAAATATTCCACCTCTTCCTCCAAGCGTTCCTGAGGACAGAGTCCAAGAGAAAAACATTGCTGGCAACACCATCAATCCCACTCAGGAACACTGTCTGTCCCGGAACTTGCTAGATGATTGTTAATGACAACAAAATAACAGAGGGACGGTGATCGGCCGGTAGTCAATAGGGCTAACTGGAATGTCCGACGTAGGGATCATGGCCAGAGTACAGTTAATAGTACAGTTAAGGACTGCCTCGCGCAGCACGCCAGGAATTGCCCGCCATTTCTCTGATGAAGCATCATCCAGTTCAGTAGCTTAATCTTTCTGGCAAATGCCTTGCGGCCTCCTCCGGCGTGATAGGCGATCAAATGTTGGATGCATCATTAATCCTAGGACGTTCAACATGGGGAGCCATCCATAGGCTCGATCTCTCCTCCATACCGGGTGCCCAGCAGGCCTCCAGCTCGCCTACTCCATGAGTTCCACCGGGTGTAGCGTCTCCCATGATCTCCGTAACTACCGCCTTTTATCATTATTCCAGAGATGCTGGATCCTCGCATAGTCGGCACTCCAGGAATTTCTCCAACGGGGGAAGAAACACCCGTTCCACAGGGTTCTCCGTGCCCTGAAAACCTCTCCGAGGAGGTTCATCTTTGCTGAGGATTAATGCATTGCCTGAGAACATGAGCCAAAATAGCCAGCCCATAGACTGGGCCTACACCCACTAACCGCCACCCGGTCACAATTCAAACCTAACTCGCTCTTGCTCCTCAGGTTGGCTAAGTCCTTGATATGTCTCTCTGAATACTCTTTCTAGGCACTACAGGTGCGGCCAGGCATCAATTCAGCTAGTCGTTCGTTGAATGTACCTGCATAACCTTCCTGCCTCAATCTCCGCTCATGCAATGCCAAAGCCAGAAGTTGTTCAGCGACCCATTTTGCCCGCACACTACCAAGGAAAATAGCAACAACTCTCTTGGGGGAGGGGGTACATTTCGTATGATGTCATCTTCCGCTCGTGGTTGCCTATCGTTGTCCATAGTCTATCCGGTCGACCATCAACTGATAGGCTCGGAGATAAACTGGGCTCGTTGGGCTTCTAACATCGTGGTGCAATGTCTTTCCAAAGCGCGTGCAGACAGGTCACACTTGCACTACTTCCCGGAAGACATGCACCACGTGTATGCCCCACTTAGCCGCAGTGATCACATACTTCATTGTGGTGACATCGAGTTACATTTGTACTAAGATTTTTGTGCACTTAAAACGAACCTGAGGAGATGGATTTTTGAGCCTTGAAACATGTCGGGCAATGTTCTTATTAAAGGACAATAATAACTGAAGAAGCCTTGTTATTTTGAAGAGCAATAATTATATTTATTTAAATAGTTATCCTGCGAAAGTCAATACACTGAAGTTTGTGGTAACATATCAACACAATAAAACAACAAAATCTTCTTGATTCATTTTTTGGCTCTCATGTAGTGCCCCTTCAGAACTCTTGAATACAGAACTACGCAGGATATGTCAAGAATCCATACCAAGGGGTCCTATCTCTGTAATTTAGTTCAGTATTCAACTGTGAGTAAGTTTTACTCCTGAAGAAGCGTCCAAAGAAACTTGTTGAGCAATTAAAACATTCATGGAGGTTTTAGTATTAGTACTGTTTCGACCTGTTGCCACTAACTACAGTGTAATAATTTTATTCGGTCATAATGATTCAAAAAAAGAATGTGATATTCTCGTGGACTCCGGCAGTCCGGATGTCTTTTGGTATTGGTTGTAGTGGTATTTTCTACCGATGTTCGCCAGTGATGCTTTTCTTTAGGATATCCCAATGTCCTTTCCGGTGTGTTTATATATGTGTCCGGTTCCAGAGACGGAGTCTTTTCACTTATGATTCAGATCGGTACCCAGAAGATGATGGATAAGTATAGGACCCAAAATCTGAGTTTATGTTTCTACGTTTCACTTCAGCTTCCCCAGAAAAATGATCGACCTGTCTTTTAGGGGTAACAGGTGTCTACACTTCTTCAGCTTTATAGCTATCTTTTCAATTAAAATCATTTGGATTTTTCGAAATTTCTATGTCTTCTCTGACGATTCTTTCCGAATAATTCGTTACTTTGCATTCCATGTGCATATTTTGAACTAACAGGATGGTTGATTATGTGAGCATTTAAAATGAGTTACGAAATCGGAAGTACTAAATACGCAGTGAATCAAGATATCCATAACCAGTCAAAGTTCTGCACCAATCATGTTGATAAAGTTATGCTGTAAAATAGCTGTATAGCATAGCCGAAAAGAAACAGATCTAGCAAAAATGTGTGGGTACTTTATGAAAATATTATGTCATTCTCATAAATAAACAAAACGTTTGTTTAAATTTGAATTTAAAACTCCATTAAATGAGTGAACGGAGCGTATATGTTTCAGTCAAAAAAGGTCGAAGGTGTTATATAATATTTTGGAAAATGGAATCTCTTAGAATTAATTGAGCAATAGTATTTAAATTGTTTTCCTGGTGGTAACCTTTAGAACTGAGACAATAGTTTTAAGGATTAAAAGTATAATCCTCTTAGAACAATAGAAAATGATTAATGTTTAAAGGGTTAATATCATGTGATCTTTTTTAAATTCATTTTTATTAAGTGCAGACAAAAATTGAAAAGGAAATCCATTCAAATGAGCTGGAAGGTTGAATAGAATGACTGTATTTTCCATTGTCTTGACTATTGCGGTTTTGGTTCTACTGCACTAGACCCTATTCGACTAAAATTTAGAAGAACAATGTAAACTAAAAGATTTATTAGTCCCTCAGGGTGAAGAAAAGTCTTTTATTATGGAGGTCTTGGAAAGGGAAAATTCTATGAAGTAAAATGGGCTTGTGAAAGCGGTTTTGAGGAAATAGATACAAAATAAACTGGGCAGGATAAGGAAGTGCTTAATCACCTTTAGAAAAGGATTGTTAGAAGGCTGCTCTTAATAAATATGGAGGACCAAGGGACAGGGGCAACCACTCGCCCGACTTGGCAATCAGTCAAATAAATCTCTATTGAATAATCATTCAAATAAATATTATGTGTATTGTCCATATCTATTCAATTATTAATGAATAAGTCGTATTTATTCAGTTTTCACAATTTCTAAAATAAATAATACAAATTTTATTTATAGGTAGCTAAGAGTTCAGATTGTAATATTTAAGGTCACATTCCGTAGAATATTTGTCTTTTTTAGCAGATTTCCCTTAAAGGAAATCAGCTATTGAGGTCGTATTCATGACGCGAGTTTCGAAAAATTTCTTCAAATGTCCATCGATCCTACCCAGGAAATGACGAAAATGAGGTCCGTTCAAAATTTTATGTATGTATCTATATATATATATATATATATATATATATATATATATATATATATATATATTTGTCTGTTAATGCTCTAGCGGTCGCAATTTTTGTTTGATCGTTACGAAACTCGGAATTTAATCGTTTTATGTAAAAAGGAAGATCAAGTTCGTTAATGGCTGAAATCGGACCAGTGGGAGGGGGGGGGGGTTTAGAGGGGGGATTTTTGGGAAATTCAAAATATCTCCATTATTATGCGTCGGAACGAAAAATTGTATATGGTAAATCTTATTGAAAATTAAATTTACTATAAATATTGTTCTATAAATTTATTCTGTATCTTGAATATTAACCGAGATATTTGTATTTCTATTCTGCATTGGTCGGCAGGAGTGAGCTGTTTGGTACTTTCCGAAGAGAGCTCTGGCGGCCGTTTTCGTAACTATTCGTTCCTCGTGTATAAGTTTAGTGATCCCTTACTACTTACTACACTTGTTATTGGGCAGATTTCTCTATTGTAAAACTTCACGTGGGAAATCTGCTTAGTTTACGCAGCCCCTGCGTGACGGACTTTTTTTTTCATTTATTTGGTTTTAGTGTATATATATATATATATATATATATATATATATATAACACACACATAAATACACATACATGCATGTGTGTAGTGTATTACGGGTGGCAAACATGTTGGATTATACAATATATCATGCATGTACAAATACTAGTAGATTTTCCACATTCAACGCCATAGTATATAAAGTTACGTGCTATTGGGAAATAAGGAAATTTTTCAGGCTACAATTCTATCTCCTAAAATGAATAATTTTAATTACGTGTTTTTTTTGTTTGTTTTTTTGTAGATTCTGTATTCATGAGAAACACTCGATATTTTTTTAATGGCCACAAAATTAAGAAAGAAATAAAGTTCGTCTTTTTTAACTCATGGCTGTCGTGAGGGCAATCTACTTTAAGTTTAATTGTTATACTCCAGCGGACAAAAATCATTCAAGATTAATAAATAAAACCATTAAATTAAACGAAATTGTATATTATTGAACTGTTGAATGTCCAATACACGACAACAATTATAAAATTATTTTAATTAGGATTAATTAAACGATAACTAATTTGCATCATTAATCACACACTGCTGTTACATTTCATCAAGGTTGATTTGCTTCAGTGAAATGAGAGATGAAATAAAAGCAACCGCTTAAAACCATTATTTTTGCTTAGTTCACTAAATTACAACGACAATTTCAGTTTTCCTAATTGATATCTGCCATCCTAATAGATCAATTAAAAGGAAGGTTGAATAAAAGAAACGCTTTAAGCCAGACTCTATTTTCTTCACCCTAAATATAATTTCATCAAGGAAAAGATTGTAAAGAGGCTTTTATTCTCGACGTTCTCATTAGGACGAGCTCAAAACTGCTCAAATCTCCCTCCGACCACTACGGATTTTTTCTTTTCCTTTTCATAAATATTTTACTATAAATCTGGGCCTTTTTTCTTGGATAATTAACGCATCTAATTATGGGAATGAATTAAATAATTTTCTAAAATTCTTTGGTTTAGAGTACTTCTAAGGTTTGAGCGAGTCGTTGAAGATGATGGGAGAGAAAATTAATTATCTCTAAGTATTCCTATATTATTTGGCAGTCGATAACAACTTGAGCCATATAAAGTTTCAGTATTTACTTGATGTATAATTAGTTCCTTTTTGGCATCATATTAAATCTTCAACTATAATCAAATTCATCGGATATATTAACACTATTCTTTTTTTACTCCTTCACTTTCTTTAAAAGTTCATTGTTATACCTTTAATTTTGTCGATTATAAGACAGGCGAGGAATTTTCACCAATTGATTTCACTCAGGATTTCCGTGAGGTTGAATCCATATTAAATATTTCTGTGACGACTAAAGGCTGTGATCCTTAAAGAAAGGTCATTACATCGTTCCTCAATAATGGGAATACCAGTTTGAAAGAAAGCCAGAGGCTTGGGTCGATCTTCTTTGAAAGAGGAGGATGTTTTGAGGCAGACACAAAGCAGAACCCCTTTACCTTCTTTACAGCTTGGTATATCCTCAGTTTCTATATAGTATAGGATAGTAAGTACTCTATAGAATATCCTAGACGAAAACTCTAGTAGGTTGACAAGAATGATATAAGTAATTTTTTTTTTTATGACAAATGTTCATCATAATATTTTCAAGGTTATAAAGTTTTAATATTTCAGTGGCTCGGTAGAAACATGAACACCCCTTACAGAAGTTGGTCATTTATCTGAAAATCGCAACTAATGTATAAAGCGATTGGTGGTAGCCCTTTCACACTATTCATAAATGACTGTGAAATGTTTAACTGAGATACGACGGGCCAATAGAACTGTACGTCTGGTTAACAATAACTTTCAATATCTTATGAATATGTTCCTGATTTTTACATCCTTGTAAATGAAAATTAACCCTTCCTTATTCTTTAATCTCGAAAATTTTCGGTCTTCATATTTCAACAGAATTATCTATTTTGACCCTAACTGAACCCATTTTGACTAGTTTCGGAGCGACGCGTGTACGTCCGTATCTAGCATAACTCAATAACGGGTTGCCTAAGAACGTGGAATGCATTTTTCGATCCGATGCATTTGATCGGCGATATCGTATATCAATTTCAAAGAAATAATTTTAAATGAAATACAACAAAACATTTTGTGATGTAACACATCAGACTTTTATATACTCATTGTGCGCATTTAATACGTTGAGACTGTGTTAAGAGCTCTTTGCATCAAGTATTGTGACTAATATATTAATAGCCTGAGGTAAACAAGGCTAATAGAAAGTCAATAAAGGAAGATTCAAAACAGACTTTTTATCAGTCAAATAAAGTGGTTGGGATATAATTCAGTTTGAATGAATGCAGTAGTTGGCAGTTTTAAAGAATCTCAAATATCCGTAAATATCTTTAAAATACAAAAGCTCCACAAATATCCAAATCATATTTCAGATCAGGTGATCATGAGTTTTAGTGGACATAAGTTTGTTACTCTTACTTATATCTAGAATATCTTCTTTAAAAAAAAGGGCAGTAAGAAGCATTTTATTTTGTTAACGTAGTGACAATAATGAATTAAAAAAGAAAAAAAACAAGGTTATCCATTGCTCTAGAAGTAAAAACACTATAATTAATTTTCGTTGCGAAAGCAGTCTAGCCATTGTGCAAGATAAATTTTAAAA
Source organism: Riptortus pedestris (assembly GCA_019009955.1). Classification (NCBI taxonomy): domain Eukaryota; kingdom Metazoa; phylum Arthropoda; class Insecta; order Hemiptera; family Alydidae; genus Riptortus; species Riptortus pedestris. The sequence goes on from CM032233.1 coordinate 36,008,777, forward strand.
TTACTTCCAACTTTGATGATTCTAGGCTGTAAAGAATATAGAATAAAGTAACACAGTCATAGATATTAACCGCGATATAGCAATATGAAGACTGCAACTTCGTGTCATGTGTAGTGTTGGCAGTACGAACTCTCTTTGACGTACCAAAGCCAATTGGGAAGATTATCTAGGAGAATATACTTTCTAACATCGTATCTGACTACATCCGTATATTTTAGAGCATGGCACATTAGTTGGGTGTGTTAGTAGAGAGGGGATCGAGCTGGAGCAGAAAGCTTAAACAAGGCGGTGGGGCTTAATAATGCCCTAAGGGCTTAATGAAAATGTTACCAAAGCTTGTTTCTTACCTCAGCGGCTGGAAAGGTGGTGGCGAGATGTCGCAACTCCTTTTCTTGCCGGAGGAGAAAGGGAACGTTGGAATATTATCAGAGTGGGAGTAGGTGTGGGTAATAAATTACAACTGTTGATTAGTGGTGGCTGGGTTGGAAGTTGGGGCCCATGGGCCCGGGGACGGCCAACTAGGGGTTTAGCCTTCCCTAATGAGTAAGGGATGTGGCCCCCTACCCCTGCCCCTCTCACCTTCTTTCACACGAATTTCCCTCCCTGAAATTGATGGGATCTAACTTCCAACGACTCTGCAGAATTCGCAAATTTGCCTCGTTGAACATTCAACTTTACCAGTTAAAGGATTTTCATCGATATTTACCAAATTCCCTTCGAAAATACTTTACGATTTAAGCTCAAATTTAAAGGACAATTTAGTTAGTACATGGTATTGTTTCTTTTTAGTCTTACGTTGAGCGCTTTTGTCATGTGGAAAGGCCCTATAGAGAATGTGGTGTTTAATGGCAACATTAAAAATGAAATGTAAATATCTCTGCAAAAAAAAAGCAAACTTTTTTTCTAAATATTATGGTTTTCATTAGTTTTTATAGATTTTTGGCATAATATGATAACATTTTATTTATTTATTTGGTTTGTGCCCCACAGCGATGGTGATTGGCATAATTAGAATAATGTATTTACTCCTTCATGCACTAACCATTGTTGTACTTTATTTTTAAATTGTGGAAAATGTTTCTTAAATATCTGATTGTTTCTCATATCCGAGCTTTGTCTAAATGAATATAATAAAACTTAACCCTTTTAAATCTTTTTAGGTATGCTGCAGACCTATTCTATTTTAAACTATATGTTTTTGTAAATGTTTATGTGTTTTAGATGTGTTAGTATTTTTGGAATATATTGGCTGCTGTCAATTAATAGTTCTGTCATATCGTAGGGTAGGTGAAGGTTTTATCGTTGGGTGCAGTCTGTCAGTATGTGTTTTATCGTAAGGTGTTTGTTGCAGTATTTGCATATAGGATTTTCAGTCCTTGTCATTAAGTGTCTAAGTGTCAGGTATGTGTGGCCGATCCTGAGTCTGGCAAGAACTACTTCCTCCCGTCTAGTACTCCAATGGCTCGATGGCCACTCTTTAATAGTACTTTTGATACTGCGGAGGTGGTTCTTTACTTCCATCCATTCTGATTGCCATTTGTTTAGGCTTCCGTGGCGTGTATGTCTCACTATATGATAACAAAAATTTGAACTAAATTTTGGAAAAGAAAAAAATCTATCCCAAAGTTCATCAATGTGATTGGAAGAAAGTATACTTTATTAGGCTTAATTCAAGATTAAGAATGATTTTCTTATTGGCATTAGTCTCTGATATAGAAAAAGTAAATTTTTGCTCTTTCTGGAATTTTACTATGATGAGCATTTAATGTTTTAGAGTTTTCCTTTTCATTTATCATTTTGCAGAAATTTCCATTGTTTTGTAATACTCTCATAGTTGATCTTTCTAACCTTATGTATACTCAATTCAGGATTTACTAACACGGAGGAGAGAGCTCTACTAACAAGGTTAAGCAGTTCCTTTGTTTCTATATTAAAGAGGAATGCATTCGAATTTAATTAATTATCAAGTTTCAATTAGAATGTGTAAGGACTTACGTGCTAGCATAAAGCAAGGAAAAGTTATAATAAAGCAAGAGGTTCAATGATGTAGCTTGCAATTGTACTACCAATGCTCCATTTATTGTATTTCCTTAAAAGGACAATGCCGGCCAACCACATATTTTCATAGAATTCTCATTACTGAACATTTACATCACAAGTTTATTGTTGTTATGGCTTATAGAGCAGAAATGAAACTAATATAACCGCGTAACATAAACAGACTAGGCTTGAAATATCAAGCACAGTTTATAACTATTATATGGAACCTAACATTTTCAAGTGTGATCGTGAATACCCACTTTTAGTCATCGCACAGCAAAGCAGGAATAATGTATTCCCTAACAATGACAAACCTGTCTTTTTAATTTTATAAATTCCATTATGTCCGATTGCCTCATCCCGTCCAGATGAATTGTTTATTTTAGTGAATTACTGATACCCAATTTGTATTTTCGCAACATTTCAGCCTTCATTAAACCCCTACTAGTTCCAATGTTGAATTCATTTAAGCCTTTTAATGAATCAACTAATATCTTAATAACTTTCTACTCTTGTTAACATAGTGTACTTAGGAAGAGAAAAGTAGACATTGCAATGTCCAAATTTCATCTGTGCTGGTATGACAACACTCATATCATCGTGGTTCATTTCTGCACTTGGGAAATCCGATTAGTTTTCACAACCCCTGTGATTTATTATACCTAAGCTCAAATTATGTGAGGACTACTTTTAAATTGCTTTGTCCAATACTCATCCATAAAATTCCTCAACCCCACTTTGGTGACATTTAATTCATATGATTTAACTCTAAATCACACCTACTGTGTGTCAGGCAGATCAGGTTTTCTTTATTGTAGACGTGAATAATGACAAAAATGGTTAAAGAACCTTTCAATTTAGTTAAATAACTTCATCACCTACCACCGGGCAAAATATTTTCTATTTTTTTGTTAATCCTTGATTGTATAGATTTAGCCTCCTCTATTCTACCTTTTTTGATTAAACTACCAATGGACTGGAAGTCTTCTGGCCAACAATTGAGTGTTGTCAAATTGCTGAATCGGAACACGGTGGCCACAGCTCCTAAATAAATCTATAAACCAAAGGAAAAACATTTTCTTAGTGTAATATATATATATATATATATATATATATATATATATATATATACATGTAAACAAACTAATTTTTTAAGATCAGATTCAATAGAAATTTGGTATTAAGCTATAATAATTTGATGAAATATACCATTAATTCACATTGTAGCAATGCCTAAGGCCCAGTGACAGGATGGCATTTCGTCTGAGAACTCAGAAATGTTAGTTTATACACTTCCTACATGAAAAATGTCTATTTGTATTTAGTATTTGGTTTGTTCTTTAGTTAGTCATAATGGTGTTGGTTAGAAAAGTTATTTTCCACGGCCCTATTTTCGACTTACTGTATTTATATCTGTTATATACGTTTATAAAAAAAATCGTTGAAGAGGATCAGAGAACATCGTCCAGGGTCATAGAGGGCCGCTGTTCGAATTCTCATTAGTAAATAATATTATTAAACGTTTGCCGAAGGACAATATCCCGGCAAATGTAGAAATTGCAAATTGTAGAATAAAGAACGTTGTTGGTAAATAGTATTAGAATGTAATTGAAGAAGGATTTTGTCAGCAAAGGGGATGGGCTCAACAACTTCATTCTTCCAAAAAGATTCTGAATATTAAATTTTATGAAGATGAATGATCAACCCACATATTTTATGGGGACTGAAATGGTCTTCGGAATAAGAAGGTATTCTTTTTGTGCTGTGAGGATTGAAAATAGTAATTTCCTAAATATTCCAAGCTCTTATTACATAAAAAGTTTCAATAAGGCCGAGCAATATTTTTGTTCTTAAAGTTTTTGAGGTTATTACTGTTGGGAGCTGAGCATCACTTACATAAACTATGGCTATTTATTCACGACTGACATATTACTTTCAACCACTACATAAATATTTTTTGTGTCCAGGAACTTTTAGCGAATTTTCCGCCTGTTGATGGTCAAACAAAAAGCAAATGCAGTCATGGTTCCAGAAAAAGGTGAGTCCTTCAACAAAAAACATTGTTCGCTTTGGGTCAATGGTTTTGGGATTAATGGCAAATTACTATCTACTTTTCATCAATCAACTTCATACATATTACTATTATGCACTATATTTCTTTTAATCATAGAGCGGTAACTAAATTGTAGCTACAGAATCCATTGATTTCGGACGCCCAACTTGCACAATTCCTTTCATGAGTTATTGCCATTGGTGCTGAGACTTTTCCATCCAGTGTACTTTCTAGCACAGATGATCTAAGGCTGCCCCTCGAAACTCCAAATATATTTCTCAGGAGTTTTTCTCCCACAGCAACATGTCTGTCTCTCCAATTTTCCTCCGCAAGGCTAAATTCCACTCACTAGTTAATTCATAACTATAGTTTGTTGGCCAGAAGAATATTTTCCTTTTTGTCTTCGTGGAAAGACATTTAAGGCATTTCCTTGGGCCGTAGACGCATTTTGCTCCTGCAACCATTATAGTTTTCATATCTGCTTCCGCTCAATTACTCTCCGTAGCTATCTCTCCATCAGTCGACATCGGTGGTCTACTAGCTTCCATGTACTCGATCTTTTCTATAGATATTTGAGGCCCAGATATGTCCATACTAACTCTTCCATAGAACTAGACAATGCTGTGATATTTATTCCTGGGCTTAGCACATCGTAACTTATGCAGTATGAGACTATTCCTTAGAGTCCCAACATTATTTGCTCTTATTAGCAGATTTCCCTTAAGGGGAATCAGCTATTGAGGTCGTACTCGTGACGCGATTTTCAAAACTTTTCTTCAAATGTCCATCGATCCTATCCAGGAGATGGCGAAAATGAGGTCCGTTCAAAAATATATATATAGTCTGTTAACGCTCTAATGGTCGCAATTTTAGCTTGATCGTTACCAAACTCGGCATTTAAACGTTTTATGTAAAAACAAAGATCAAGTTCGTTAATGGCTGAAATCTGACCTGTGGGAGGGGGGGGGTTTAGAGGGGAGGATTTTCGAAAATTCAAAATATCTCCGTCACTATAAGTCGGATCGGATACTTGTATAAAATCAATCTTATTGCAAATTAAATTTACTATAAATATTGATATATACATTTAATCGTTAATATTAACCGAGATATTTGCATTTTTAGTAAGTATGTGCAGATAACGGACGAGGTGAGATCGGCTAACGTCGGTTTTAGTCGTGAGTACTTCTGCCGAGTACTTCGGCCTTTCCCTTAACTGTTCGGCTCTCGTGAAATTTCTCTATTGTAAAACTTCACGTGGGAAATCTACTTAGTTCACGCAGCCCCTGCGCGACGTACTTTTTTTAGGGGTTGATTATTTGCCCTAACTTGTTTTAAGCCATTTCCTGTATCTAAGCCATCAGAGCCTTATCCAAATTTGACACTATTATTGTAAAAAATACCCGAGTCATCCTAGTTATGATGAGCTTTCTAGTAATTCCTATTGATTCTAAGGCATTAACCAACCTTCAGACTTATATAATCCCAGTATCCCATCCTCACTCTCTTCTACTTCTGCGTCCAGGGCTTTTATTTATTTTTTTTTTTTTTGGACATCAATATCTCCCACTGGAAGACGACCCCTAAATCGGTCAAGACGGCTCTGCATCAGAAGAGCAGCCCCAGCCATCTAGTCGTGACTCGAGGTACTTGAAGCGCGAAATCTCCAGCGTGTACAAGGTTCAAATCAAAAGCAGGAACGAAAGGGATTCCTAGTCGAGGCACTGAACTCGATAGTCAACATTTTTCCAGTTTCGGAAACTTTTAAAATGACGGGCTAAAACGTATTAATTACCATTACATTTCCGGCTTCGGGTCAATAGTGAAATGTTAGCGTGAAAACCGACCAATTTAAATGAAGCAGAATCGAAACCCTCACAACACTCAAAATTCACATCGATCCACCAAGAAAGAATGTACCTTTTATCATCTCTGACCATCCAACATACAATAGCAACTCATTTCAAATCAGCATCACAGATCAACAGTCCAATTTCCATCATACAAAATTCAATAACGTACTAACCCTTCTTTAAAACATTCGGCTATCCACCCATTTCTTCCTAATAATGTCACTATTTCAATGTATATTAAGAAATGGATCTCATGCATCTTAGTTTCAACCAACCAAATATCTCATAATTTGATATGGAGTCAGATGTTATTACCGAGTCAGTTGTATAAAAGATTTCCTGCCTAAGTGCAGACACATCTTCCTTCTGAGATATAGCTACGTGAATGGCATATTTTCGTATATCCATGTGTCAAAAATGATCCCCCTGCCTGTTAATAGCATATTCTGCATTTTTCAGTAATTCTGAGGTGATTCTTTATCAGTCAAAACATCTCCCTGTATTTATTTTCCGGCAAATATCTCAAATTCTGAATATCACTATCACTGAATTTTCTACCCTCTAGAGCATATGTGGGCAACCCCCGGCCCGTGGAAAGGTTTGATCCGGCCCACGAGACATTTTGAAAAATCCAATCAAACAAAAATATTACACTACTAACTCCAAATGAGGAAGATGAGGAGAGATTTGTGCGTTTTGCGGTACTTATAAATGCGAAAAGTTTTTTTCATTGATGAAAGTTAATAAATCAAAACATTGTACAAAGCTGACTGACGATATTATGGAAAATTCTTTTCGTCTTTGTTTCAGTTCGATCGATGGAAACTCATTGATTGTACCATGTTGTACCTATTTTTTACATTTCATTTTGTTATTTTAATAAATTGTATCATAATTACATTATCGTCATAATTTCATGCCTGATATCTATCGTTAAAAATTATGTTAACGTTAAATAACACTACTATAAAATGCACTACTTTTTAAAGCGGCCCGCAAACGTATTTGCACACTAAAGTTTGGCCCGCAATATCAAAGGTTGCCCACACCTGCTCTAGAGCATTAACTGGACCTAGAAACTCTTGTAATTATTTTGCATGAAACTATGAGATATCTTTGTATCCAAAGCAAATTGCTACCTTGAAAGTAAAATAGTAGTTACAAGGAATCACAACGAGTAGGATAAGGTAAAATTAAATTTTCTGAAAATAATAAAGAATGCTCACAACAAATTTTCTAAATCTTTATTGACAGCGGTAATATACAAATAATTCAAATTTATATTAAACGTTCTTGATAGAGAGAGCAATATTTCTAATTCATTTCGAGCAATGAAGGTAAGATTACTAAAAATACGAATTATTATATATTTAAAAAAAATCCTCGTGGAGCCTGACGACCCGGATCTTAGCAATCAACTCTCTAAGAGTCTGTCAATTGGTCAATCCAGCTTGTGTCATGGTCGTGTTTTAGCCTATTTCCTCCTTTCGTGGGCTCTGACCTCAAAAGCGCATTGTAAATGGAGAAGAAAGGGATTCTTTCAAATGTATATCCCTTTGTTTTCCATTTATTTATTTTTTAAATTGATTAAAATAAAAACCTATATGCAATGGAGTATATATTGCCAACTAAGGTATGTTAGTCCGCATAAAAGTTTGTTAGTCCTGATCGTTTAAATTATAGTATCTGGATTATTGACGCTAGGAAGAAGCTTAGAAGCTAAATAATGTCAATATGTGAAGTTCTTATGTACATAAATATTTTCCCATCTTAAATTTATTCCCGTCTGGGCAGAGGAATTTATTTAGTGACGGAATTCATTAAATAAAATCCTTAGTCCCATCCTGGCTAGAAAAGGGTGTTAACCTGTAGATATCCCGTCGCAATTAGCCCTAGTTGTAAAAAGTGGACGTTAATAAATAATTTAATTTTAAATTTGAGGCCTCCTTTTTTTCGCCAAGATATGTAGGAGTGGTGTTTTTGCGAAGCTACATTGGGTCTAGTGAGACTAACATCAGGACTATTTATTTATTCTACGCACTAACCCTTTATTTCCCCTGTAGTTTACACATAAGAGCAGCAGGGAGAGGCTGGGGCAATTTTGAAGCCACGTTAATAAAGAAGTAGGACCCGCCCGTGTTTAGAAAGTAATATAGAATCGGGGCAGTGAATAATGCACAAGTAACCCCTCGTTTCTCTACAGACTGACGTGTGAGAGGCCCCCCCTTTCGTTGCCAACTGTGCCTCGTAGTGCAAGTTCACCGTCGAGATTCAAAGTATTAACTCTTTTTTAGGTTTCAGCTGTATATATTCTCTACTCTTTAGGTGTGTGTGAGTAAAACGTATTGTTCATATGTTATATAACGTCCCTCCCTGGACATTTTAGATATACAACTCAACCAAAAAATAAAGACACCAAATACAACATATGTACACGTGTAAATTAAATATTCCAAGGATACCGAGGATGTTGATTTCTTGAAACCTATGAGATTTCTGCCGTGCATTCCAGGAAAAGAGAGAAAATAAAAGTTTTAGAGCTGTTCGATTATATTGAGTTGCTAAAGGTAATTAGCGCTTAAAAAAAAAATTCAGATATCATAAAACAAAATCAAATAACAAAATTATAAAGAAAAGGAACAAACTGAAAACAATATTTTGTAACATAAAAAGCAAGTATAATAGTCCAAGAAAAATATATATAATATATACAAACAAATCAATGGCGATGTGAGTGTGTGTTAGTTTGTATTAGAATGTAGGTTTTTGATTTTTGTATACTGACGATTTTTTATGTATTTAATTTGCGTCGCGACAGAGGTGATTTACAAACAAGTCATCAGTTTTGGGCTGGAAAAGGTTTTTATCTAGTAGAACCTTATTGGTTCATTTATATTTCAACTAATACGTTAATTATCTTTAAATATTTAAAGGCCTTCATTCATGTAGGTCGTGAACTATGTCTGCTGATCGTCTTCAGCTGTCTCCGTTTGATTGTCAACGTCATATTTACATGTTCTACAATTCCGAGGTTCTGTCCTAGACATGAGATTGTTGTGGGTTATCTGAGAATGTCCGTGTAGTATACTTGCCATTATGACTTCTTCCATTTTGAATTTGAAATAGAAATACCCTGAGCTTTTGTGATTCTTAAAATGTATGGGATACATTCATATTTTTCACCAAGTTAATCTCTGAGGCAACGGGATCTCGGGAGGAAATATTTTTTGAAGAAATATACAAGTAGTATTGCTAAGGGGGGGAAATACTTGAAGCTGGGCAAGATGTGTATTTTGATATAGAATCAGAATAAGTGGTAGGAAAGACGAAGGACTAGGCTCTAGAGGGAAAATATTGGCCTTCATATTATCCCCTTTTTCACCTCCTTCCCCGGGACGGCAGCTCTTATTCCCCTCATTATTTATTGTGTATTTAGCCTCCGTCTCAGTTATAAGGGAGGAAAAACTGTTGAAGGAGCTTAACTTTAGCACTACGTCACATTTAGTAATCCTTTTGCAAAATAAAATTATCCCATTCCCCCATGTATTCAGTAAGGCTCGTTGAATACATCGCTACTTTACATAAACACACGAGCTTTATATTTTCAACGGTACAAAATACCAACTTCGGCCGTCCGTATATGTGATGTTCCAGTTTCATTATGCTGGACAAGCAGTCAAGTTTCTCAGCCCTTAGTTGTCCTAGTGAGTAATCTATCAGTTTAATACTACATTTCTTAAACAATCTTAATACCACACTAATATATAACATGCATTTTAATTTCTTTACACGCTTTGTTAACAGCCTTAAATTTATTAAAGGATGACAGGTTCTATAAATGATGAGAAACTAGTCCCCATGACAATCTACCTGAACATCCATTATTTTTTGACCGATTTTTACGACTTATAGTTTGTAGTTTTATTTAACATTTGAAAATTATGTATAGCATTAATATTGTGTATAAAAGCGTCCTGCATTCATGAAGAGCTTTAATTTATTGTGAAATATGACCTATTTAACTTTAATTAGCTAGTCTATGGCGGAAGGTCAACAAAAAATGAATACTTCAAATGATTATTCCAATCATTTGCATTTCTCAACTAGTTTCGCGGCCATATGACGCCTCATCAGGAGAAGTTCTACTACACAAAGAACTAAACTAACAGCTACATCTTTCTCTATGACCTTCCACTGACCGTTACCAGTAGGAGAGAGGCATACAAAGTATGGCGGGTCAAGTCAGCTGATTTATATCGATACGTCACGAAATAAAAATATATCGATTATCCCTAATGAAGTGTAGTATAAATTGTAAATGATAAATTTATAATTGATTAACTGTCATTATAAAGTTTCTAATAATTTAAAATATATATATAATTCACATGTTGTATTTCTGTTTCCCTATTGATCAGCTTTTTAGCTGATTTCCCATAAGGTAACGGCCCCCTCCGAATGGTAACGGTTAGTGGAAAGTCATAGTTAAGCCGTTAGTTTAGTTCCTTTGTGTAGTGGAACTACTCCTGATGAGGCGGCGTCATATGGACGCGAAACTAGTTGAGAAATAAAAATGATTTGAATAATCATTTGAACTATTCATTATTGTTGACCTTCCGTCTTAGACTAGTTAAGTATATTTGAATAGGTCATATTTTCACAATAAAAGTATTAAATCCGTGGTAATAATTTTTGTGCTCCACGCAGTAGTGAAATAGATATTTCATATATCGGTTGCTGAGAAGTTGTATTTGAATTCGAGAGTATTAGTCCTCAGAGAACAGGGATGACCGAAAAATGATATAGATGGAGGATTTCAGTTAATATTTATTATTATTTATTTAAGATGCCGCTACATTGGCGATTTATCTTTTAACATGTTAGAATATAATTTTACAAATTTAAATAAATATTAAAATTTTTACACAGCTAAATTTTACAAATGTACAAAATAAATAAATAAAATAAATAGAATGGAAAAACTAAATATAAATTTTTATTATATTTACAACATGAGGGAAAAAAGTAAAAATAAAAATAAAACAAAAGAAAAGAAAATTATTAAAAGAAAAACTAAAGGAAATAGTTAAACTGGAAGGAGGTAAAACTTATATTACACGTACAGTGCTTGCTATATATAACTTTCATAATCGTAAGTAATGGCTTTTATATTTCATCAAATAATGCATTATTTCATAAATATTTAAAAACATCATCTACAAATTGGCTACTGTCGGCCAGTAGTTCGCATACATTTGTGGGCCATTTGTACGTTTTTACTCATGTGCAGTCAGTTAATAAGTGTTTTACAGTCAGTGTTCTGTTGCAGTAGCGACATATAGGTTCATCTTGTCTGCTCATTAGATATGAATGCGTTAGTCTAGTGTGTCCTGTGGGTAGGCGTGTAAGTACGATTTCTTCTCTTCTAGAGTGTCTATTACTTGAGATCTAGTGGAGCGTGTTTGATTTGATTTCTCTAAGTTTACTGTCAGTGTTATACCATAAATTATTCCAGTCATTAATTATGAAGTTATTATAAGTAATTCCAGTCAGTTAATAGCATGAAAAGAATAGCTTCCAAAGAACCCAATGACAACAATACATAGCCTTTAGATCCTCATGCAGCCAAGAAGCATTTCGACGCATGTCCACTTTAAAAAAACTTTACTGGCTCTAGATCTAAATACTAGATTCCTTAAATGAAAGAAGATATGGCTTAAAATTGTTCTCTGCCAGAAACAGAAACTTTATGTTTACCATGGAACGAATAGTGTTTTCCTCTTCTAACAATATTAGACTCAAATTAAAGCTGAATGTTAAATAAGCTGAGAGTAAAATGTAATAGTAACTGTAAAACTAAATTGATATATTTTTTTGGCATAACTGAAAAATTTGAAAAAAAAGTGCTTAAAAACTGCAAAAATGTGGATGCTGTTATTAACAATTATTCCAAATAGATTCATTATTAAATTCCTTAAAAACCCAAAATTTCTTTTAGCAGACTTTCCGGATCGGAAATAAACTATTGAGGTTTTACAAGGTTGAACATTTTTGATGTTGCACATAAATTTTCAGTGACGGGGCTGTAATTCTGTTTACAATTAAAAAGAATATTATTGTAATAAATACGGGCTGTACACTAAATAGTTTTATTCCCGAAAATGATAGGCTTTTCTCGAAATATTTATGTTCGTGGTTGGGGTTTGAAGCACAAACAGTAATCACCCCCTTAATTAACCATAATCCAGGCCTTCTAAACATACGGCAGTTACAGCACGTACATAAATGTTGTTCATTGTCATCAGTGCCTTCCTATGAGTTGTGAATAGGCTTAATGGCGATTTGCAACTTCGGATTAGTGAACGCTGTTCCATATTACAAGCCATCAGTTCAATGTAGGCCGATCTAACAGCTAAATTAAGCCATAAGGCAGATAACAGATGTCGAAGTAAGTCATTAGAGCATTCCTTCCTATAATCCTAACTAAGGGATAATCTGGGATCATATAACATATGTATATTTACCATATTGGTCAAGGGATTTCGGCTCTCATTGAGCCCATTACCTGATTTCGTTTTCATTTTTATATTTTATTTGTTTGTGAGTGGTGTCATTTATGAACAAATGTGCTAAGTAGATTTCCTTTGAAGGGAAATCAGCCATTGAGGTCGTACTCATGGAGCAATTTTTGAAACTTTTCTGCAAATTTGTCATCGACCCAGGAGATGACAAAAATGTGGTCCGCTCAAATTTATATATATATATATATATATATATATATATATATATATATATATATATATATATATATATTGAGACTGATTTCTCTGAAGGAAAACCTATTAAAAGTCCGTCACGCAGGGGCTGCGTAAACTAAGCAGATTTCCCACGTGAAATAATACAATAGAGAAATCTCCATATGAGAGCTGAACAGTTGCGGCAAAGGGCCGACCTAGCTTTTGGCGGGAAACAGTCATCCGTTATCGGGCCAAATTTAATAAAAATCCAATATCTCGGTTAATATTCAAGATAGAGAATAAATGTTTAGTACAATATTTATAGTAAATTTAATTTGCAATAAGATTGATTCTATACACTTCTTCGATCCGACGTATAGTAACGGAAATATTTCGAATTTTCGAAAAATCCTCCAGTCTAAACCCCCCCTCCCACCGTCTCGATTTCAGCCGTTAACGAACTCGATCTTTCTTTTTACATAAAACGACTAAATATCCAGTTTGGTAACGATCAAACAAAAATTGCGACCGCTAGAGCGGTAACAGACAAATATATAGATAGATAGATAGATTGATATATATATATATATATATATATATATATATATATATATATATATATATATACACACACACAGTTTTGAACGGACCTCATTTTCGATTGACATTTGAAGAAAACATTCGAATATTCCGTCATGAGTACAACCTCAATAGCTGATTTCTGATAAATGGTGATGGCGGAGCCCCAGGTACTTGAAGGACTGTAGTACAGAATGTAATAAATAAATCGCAGTACGTAATAATTTAATTGTAAATTAATTAATAAATACATTTGTATGAATGTGTAAAACACACACATATATATACATACATATTTGAGGGTTTGGGAAATGTAAAGGGAATACATCGGAAAAATTAGAAGCTCACTATTATATCTCAGTATTTTTCTTACCGATCGATCTGTGGTTTTCACAACTGAGCGGGTGTATTCCCCGAAAAAGCCTGCAAGAACGCTGTGAAAAAGGCAAGTGTTAAAAAATCAGCGTCTCACTTCATGTTAGTTTTTCCATTTATATTTCTTTCGCCGCCTGTCAAAACCCAGTTTTGTATATACAAATGCTTCCAATGACTTTTTCAATCGAGTTAGGCATACAGGCTCGCTCCGCAAACACTACACGTTGGCTCCATGGTCCCCACAAATTCGTTACACCGCAAAGTGGTTTGACATCATGAGTCATTCTAAAAAAGAAAATAGTTTCAATCGAGGGGCTTCAATCAAACTTAATGTTTATGTTTAATGAAGAATTGTAACATTATGTGAAGTAGTGAGCTGGTTCCGTTTACTATTGTCGAATTCGTTTGAAGAGGGTAGTCATTACTGATTTTCGAGCAAACGTGGCATACGTTTTCGATGCGGTAGAAGCTTGGAGAAAGTTGTACTGAGTAATTGCTCCGAAGTTCCGGTTTGTATGTAATTCATAAAAATAAAATGTGTGTCATCAAAAATAATATTAAATAAATATTGGTTTTATTAAAATAAGTTCTGAATGTTTGAACGAGGTGGGGATACTTGGGAACAAAATAGCTACCTTTCGATTATATCACTGGTCTAGAAAATGAACTATTATTATTCTACTTTTCCTTCATTCACAATGTAGCCTACAACGAATGCAGTCAGTGCTCTCTGCTTTTCCTCCATTTGAAATTGGTCTGTACCATAACTAATTCTTTCAATCTATCTATTTTGTATTTTCCTGATATAGTGTTTACATCCACCCCACCTTGTTTTGCTTTATAACCACCTGGCATTTCTCATATAAAATTATGTCTTCGAATTATACGGCCTTTGTACATATAAAAGAGCATTTTATGTTTCTTCTCCACAGTTCACTTCTTTTGTTCTGTTCATTATTTAGCTCTGAAGTAGGGGACCAACGGTGCCCGAAACTGTATGCACTTCCAATAAAATCCTCTATAATATGAATTAAGAAACCATTCTTTAGCAGACACCCAACAATCCTCTACTAGCTTGCTATATCTAACGGCTAACAATACAACAAATTGAACTATTTTTATTTCACGAAAATAATAATAAATGATTCTAGAAATATTTTTTAAGTTGAACTCAACTTTCATTTCAGTGTTTCCCCTTCGAGTAGGAGGAAATCAGTAATTAACCCAAACTGACCAAGACCTTGGTAGATAGTGATTTTGGTGGTCATATTTTGCAACCGGAAAATCACTCTTTTCTGTCCAACAGTAGTCAACCAGTATTTTAAACTTCCACTTGTACCAGGCACCTCTTTTCCATTGTTGAAATGTGTCAATCAAAACGATCACCGTACACATCGCTGGCAGCCCACATATTTTTCAGGACGAAGTTTAAATGAGAGTGGAATAAGTGTTACTAAAGATATGTCTCTTCTCATAGATTTATGTAAATGCAGAATATCAGCTATATGTCACAGTACTTGTCTTCCTAATTGTTTTCAGGAAAATTGATGATTAATATCTTATCATCATATTTATAAGTGGAATCTCAGAACTTACGTTGCTAATTTCGTATACAAGAAGAATCAATATTTTCTCGCGTTGACTAGTGGACAATGGGGTTACGTGTGAACATTCGAGAAACACAGTCTTCGTAAAATTAAACTTCAACAAATTCAGTGCGTGTCTCTTGGCGTGAGGCATTTGATCGGGAGATCCACTGGCAATTACATTAGCTGGCAATCTTCAGGGGCATAAGCCCGTGGACCAATTACAGTTTCATCCTAGGTCAGTGCTCTCCAAACTTTTTTCACCCCGATAACCCTTGATAAAACTTTCCATTTATGAGCCTCTTTGCCCTTCTTTCGCTCACACCCCATCCTACCCATTCATCAACCTTGGAAAAAAGAAAGAGTGTTTGTTATAGTAAGGTAGTTAATGGCCAGTAGGGCTCCATACAGCCATGGAACAATCAATTACTGAGTTTACGCCTACTACTACCTTTTGTATTTCTTTAGGTGTCTTCCAACAGTATTGATATATTTTCTCTCACTCCTTTTTAATTGGGCAACTGTTTACCCAGGTTGAAAATGTCGTCTTGACTAGCGATATTCATTATTCCCGCAATTGGCACGTACTGAAATGAAAGACAGTGCTCTTAAAACCGGGTCAGAGAAAAACTAATGCTAATTTCGTTCTTCGTGGGTGTATCGGCATATGAGTTAAACTAAGAATTCGCAGTGAATCAATTTTTTCAGGTAAATGCTTTATTCATAAACGGCCAATGATGTACTGGGGCATTGCCTTTGCCGTAATTAAACATTCCTCGTTTTGCAAATGTTCTCAATAATTGACTGAATTTGGACAGACGGAAAGTACTCTCCTGAAATAAACAGATTACAGTGGATTTGGGTTTCATCCATTGAATATTCTGTAAGTAGGAGAAAATGCCAAGTATATTTAGTTTACGTCTTAGAGTTAATTTGAGCTTTACCTTAATTTCTCTTTTTTTACAACTTAATCTCATAAGAAGTGATGCAGCAAAATATTAAAGATTTTTACCCAGCAAACTGCTATTTTAAATCAAAATAGGTATCCAAAGTGAACCCGTGACGCACTTTGGTAATAATTGGATTATAAGTTATTGAATTCTTTAGAAATTGCATAACTAGTCATAAGTATATGACAAGTTTAAACTGCATAACGATTCATATATTTCAATATTCCATGAATATAGCCTTATTATCTCGGGAGAGAACTTTGGTTTCCCAATAGGGAATGGTTAATTAAAGGCATTAAAGGTATTTAATCGGCCAAGTCCAGGTTTGGCAGATTGAAATTAAGTTTTCTCAGTTAAATTGCTTTATAAGCACGGCGCAGATTAGAGACAATCAATTTGTTTGCTTTATCAAATTATTCTGTTTAGTGGATAAATTTGGTTTGAGCTGTGGGGTATTTGTGGATGGGAGTGCTCAATGGCGCTGTTTCTCTGAAAAAAAGTATGGATCCCTTTCAGGGAATTTCAGTCCTTACCAGCGACTGATCTGTTTATTTATTTATTTTTTTTTAAAAAAACTCCATTCAGATGAACCATTCATGAAAATAGTTTAAAATTTTTAATTTATTCCGTTTCAGCTTCACGGTTACCCAGTACAGTACGTTCTGGGGTTTCCCTAGAGTTTTCCTTTTATCTATTATTTGTAATTTACTAATTACATTTGATTACAATAAGTAAATTTTAAAAATAAAACAGAAAAGGCCATGCCTTCTCAAGTCGTATGTCGTGTAAAACACTAAAAAATTGTCGTAAAACATTTTGAAAAGACTTGCTGCAACAGTGTGAAAATTAACATGCGGTTTAATGAACTAATGGGCAAGTTATAAACGATGATGAATGCACAACAAATAATTATTTTTAAAACGCCCTTTCCATGTTTAAATAACTATACGTAGTCATTTAAAATAAATAATTCTGTTTCGGACACCCGCTTCGAAGCAATAATTACCGGCGTTTTTGAGAGTTGGACCAGAGAAATTAAGGCAAATGAGCTCCTTCAATGAATTTTTCTATTCTTCTTAGAAAAGAGGATTCCCGTAGAAACAGTGTGATTATTAGAGCCTAGCGGGTGCGGAGGTGAACCCAGTGAAAAACTTCAACGTGAATGAATATAATAACGAAGCTTAATAATGGGCAGGGTGAAGGAGAAGGGGTGTATTACTGTGGTGAATTGGAGCGGGTGCCATCTTGGGGACTCACTGGCTTATTGGGCTCTTAATGGGACGATCGCACCCCACTCCTAATGATGAAAAATCGTGTCAGGTGTCAGCCCAGTCTCTAATTCAAACCCGCTGAGAAATGTAAAAATGAACTTGGCAATCGTTGCTGGTTGTTAGCTTTCGTCAGCTAAATCAGCTAATCACCCCGTCCCTGAACAAATCTTCTCTCGTTTTTATATAAATCTTGAAGAGCGAAATTTCCAGGTAGACGGCGTCTATTCCGATCATTAAAAAAGAAATTTTAAATACAACCTCAGATAAAATATTTCATGAGTGATGTTACCCAGAGAATTTTTAATAAGGACTAGTTAAAGTGTTGCGATACTTAGTGGCAATAACACGTGCTATTAACTTTATAGCAGTAAGTGATTTTCATTTTCATACGAATTTTTACCGATTGTTTTTTCACACGTTATTCGTAAGAGTAGCAAGACAAAAAAAATCATACATAATTTTATGATTTTAATGTATGGAATATAAGACCAATTTTTATAACAATTTTACTATTTTTATCTTAGAGAAGGAAAATATTGACTTGGCTTGAATTCGAATGCGGGCGTTCTACCAACTGAGCCATTCAGACCGAAAGCCAGCCAAGACAAACAATTTCTCGTAGCCTCAACCTAACGACCAAGATTGTATTCCCTGCATTAAAATCATTATTAGCAGTCTCTGAGGGTAGCCTATTATGCAATGGTAAATCGAAACCAAATATCTACTGATCGGAGACCCCTGATGCCTGGAATCATCTGGGGCAAAGATATCGCTTGGCTGATGAACAGTCCTAGAAACCCCAAGGTCCCAATTACGCCGGGGTCAAACCGTTAGGATAAACGAAAAATCCGTCATGCAGGGGCTGCGTAAACTAAACAGATTTCCCAATGGAAGGTTTACAACAGATAAATCTACATACTGATAACACCACCGTGAATGTTAGGGGAATAATTACAAACGGTAATAAGAAATCATTCAGTCAATTTACAAGTTAATAATATCTACAACGGAAAGCGTCTGAATTGTAAACAAACAGGGCAGCCAACTTCGCAGCGCTGAATAGATAAACTTACTCTAGACCGGAAACATGAACAATTAATGAAATATATCTAAATATAACATATCAATTTTATTGAAACCTATTTACTATAGCTAGTGGAGTAATTTGAAATGAATCAGAATAATTTCTATCTCAATCCCTCAGATTTTAGTAATTCAAAAACAAAAGAAGGGGAGGGGGGTCAACAGAACGTATTTGTTTGTCTCGTATAATAAAGCTTTGTTGAAAACAATATTTGGTATTTAACCTTGTAATGAAGTGGTTCATGATATAACAGCTTATTATTAATATGACACTAGTAGGAGTGGGGGTTTACTGAAAGCGTAAAACTATAAAATCCAAATATCTCAGTTAATAATCATTATACGGAAAATATGTATAGAACAATATTTATAGTAAATTTAATTTGCAATAAGATTGTTTCTATACAATTTTTCGATCCGACGTATAGTAACAGAGATATTTCTAATTTTCGAAATTCCTCCCCTCTAAACCCCCCTCCCCCTCGTCCTTGAGGACGAACTTGATCTTTCTTTTTACCTAAAACGACAAAATATCGAGTTTGGAAACGATTAAACAATAATTGCGACACGCAGCGGTAACAGATATATACATATATATATATATATATATATATATATATATATATATATATATATATATATAGTTTTGAACGGACCTCATTTTCCTCATCTCCTGGGTTGGATCGGTGGACATTTGAGGAATATTTTCGAAAATCGCCTCATGAGTCCGACCTAAAAAGCTGATTTCCATTAAGGGCTAAAATAAATAAAATGGTGGTGCTAAAAAGGTTCCTCCAGACAGACTGTAGTTCCGTTGTTCTCGGAAACAATGAAAGTGAATTATTATTTAATTTGAGACTTGATTTCATTCAATAATGAATGATCGGTACGAGGCCGTCAGTCGATTCGTAGAAAAACTCACTTCTCTTCTTCAGCACATTTATTGCTAAACTCCTTTTTCTTTTCTTTTTTTTTTTTTATCTGAGGCCCAGTTTTCTTATACGACGGCCGTTTGTATCTGCGCGGGCCGTCAAGCCACGCAAGGCGGCACTGATAGTTCCTGCTGAACTGGGAGTTCTATTTTAAGGGGTTTATGTGAATTGGTAAGGGTGTAAAAGTAGTACTCGAAGGTAGGTTTGCCCGGCAACGGGCTGTGCCTGGTGGGATTGTAAGGATAGGAGAAAGAAGAAAGGAATGGGATGGAGGAATGCTAAACTCCGCTTGTTTCACTTCATTTATGAATGAGCCTTTTCAGAAATATGCATCATTAACTAAAATACCTACTCGCATAGAGAACCAAAACAAGACTAACCAAAAAGTCCGTCACGCAGGGGCTGCGTGATCTAAGCAGATTTCCCACGTGAAGTTTTACAATAGAGAAATTTCACGAGAGCCGAGCCATTCAAGGGAAACGGCCGAACTAGCTTTTGGCGGGAAAGTAACTCTCGTCCGTTAGGCGCCCAGATTTAATAAAAATGCAAATATATCGGTTAATATTCAAGATAGAGAAAAAATGTATATAACAATATTTATAGTAAATGTAATTAGCAATTAGATTGCTTCTGTAAAATTTTACGATCCGACGTATAGTAACGGAGATATTCCGAATTTTCGAAAATCCTCCCCTCTAACCCCCCCCCTCCCACTGGTCCGATTTCAGCCGTTAACGAACTTGATCTTTCATTCATAAACATACATAAAACGACTAAATATCGAGTTTGGTAACGATTAAACAAAAATTGCGACCGCTAGAGCGGCAACAGACAAATATATATATATATATATATATATATATATATATATATATATATATATATATATATATATATATATAGTTTTGATCGAACCTCATTTTCCTCATGTACAAGGTAGGATCGATGGACATTTGAAGAAAAATTTCGAAAATTCCGTCATGAGTACAACCTCAATAGCTGATTTCTCTTAAGGAAAATCTGCTAAAATGATAGAAAACAGCTGACTATAGATAGATATCAGCAGATATCAGTAGATGTTGTATCGGTCATTTAGAGATTTACTCAATCGATTTATAAAGGAATTGCAGTCACGTTGTAATTGTAAATATTTTGTTAACCTAATCTCCATTAGAAATAAAATTGTTTAAACGGACGCTAACATGGAAATTGTTATTAGTCTTGTGTGTAAAATCGTTCTTCTAACGTATTTTTTCTTCTTTAATACATGTATGGGACATTTTCTCGATAGATTTAATTCAAACCGGTAGCCCGTTAAGGAGGTTTTATTCCCCAAATAATGAGTACGAACGTTACTTTTTTAGAAGGAAAATACAATAAATAAATAAAAAGGATAAATTGTTCCTTTCAGCCCATTTACAGATCTGTGCAGGACTGTGTCTGTTTTGAAGCTCTCTGAAGCCATTATTGTGATCCTTTTAGGCTCTCAACCGGGACTAATCCTTTTGTAGGACCTCCCTGACATGGAAGCTAATGCCCAAAACAACCCCCTGTCACTCTCTCTCTCCTCTCCCTCAATCTCTCTCCATGGCCAACATTTCTCTCTGACATTGATTACCCTCCAGATTAAAGATATTTTCAACAAGATGAGCAGCCTTCCCCATCTATTTTCAAGTACCAATTCGTGTTTAGAGAGAAAGAGAAGAATATTTCATTTGTAAATTGAATACATTAAAATATATTACCATTCTTTTTAGGAAATTTGTGAATTTTCTCATTAACAGGAACATCCTTTTTGGGTTGGTTTAAAGGATTAAAAATAAAACAAAACCTCCTGTAATTAAATTTACAATATCCATGTTTAAGTGTCATACTGAAAAATGTTTTATATAATCTACTAGTACTATATATTTGTAAGTAATAGTATACTCAACCGCAAAAAAAAACCGGACACTTAGATTTAGTCTTATAATTTTGTTGAATACTTAATATATATGTATATTAATCTTTTTAATTAAAATAATTGGTTAATCTATAGGTTATTTAAACAAAATCTGCCAAAAGTGAATAATTTTTATTGATTATTTACAAAAAAATACAAAATAAAAAAAAATAAAAAGATAAATTAACACATTTAAAAAAAAAAATTATTCTTCATTTTTATTACAGTGAATGGTAGACTTGGCTACCCCAAGCGTTTCGGCAATGTAACATAAGCTCCGGCCTTCCATCTAAGTTTGAAAGACCCATTATTCTGGACCGAAATAAAAATAAAACATTAATTAAAGAAAATGCTTGGTTAATAATTAAAGATGTTTAAATGTGCGAAAAACTACTTACAGTTTAGAATAGATCAACTTCAGGACAAATAAATCTAATCTGAGGTTTATCTAATTGTTTACTAATCCTGAAGGGATTAGTTCAATGGACTTAGACTCTAAATTCTCTGTAATAACTAGAATACGCACATAAAGACAATTGCTGAAAATTAGCTTTTAATACGACAAAAATGAAGTGTCCGGTTTTTTTTTGCGGTTGAGTGTATATTTATATGTAATAACTAGCTCAGATACCCGGCTACGCTCGGGAATTGATTTGAGGCTGAATGGTGATGGTATATTTTTGGCAAGGCTTTACTTTGCACAATATTTTGACATTTACCCGTCCCAGTGTTTAGGGTTAATACTCATCGTTTCTGTGGATTTGTTAATAATAAAATTATTTTTTTATGTAAGACTTCACTGTCCTCCATATTGTCATATTTCCCGTTTCCTGTGCATTATGCATATATTTGAATTATTAATGAGAAAATATTGACATACATTTGAATCATTTTTTTCATTTGAGGTACCTGGTAGCTCATATTGAAAAGAAGTGTTGAGTAAATTTCTCTAAATAACAAAATAAACAACTTTTGTTATGTTCATATTTGCCGAAAAACCAATAGGAAACGAAATATCGCTATTTTCAATTTCTGGCTTCCCTATAACCACCACTCCTGTTCGTCTCAGAGGATATTAATATTGCCTAAAGTCTAAGTTGGGTTAGTAGTAATATACATACCAAGTTTCATAAAATTCGGTTCAGGCGTTTATGCGTGAAAAATGTAACAAACAAATACACACGAAAGAAACAAAATGCAGTTATGGTGTCTATGACATGTGAAACGAAAAGTTATCGTGAAATTTCGCGAAAAAAAATCAATGTACAGACCGAGGTTACAATTATATATATATATATATATATATATATATATATATATATATATATATATGGATAACAATAATAATACAAACTTGGTAGAACTGAAATGATTAAAGCAAGAATGCTGAATCCGACTTCTTCAGTAGTAGTAGAGATCTTCCGACTGTTTATTTCTAGAAAACAAGGGGGTCTCGTTAATTTAAACTAATTATGTAGTCCTGCTTTAGATCAAGTGAGAACGGAATCATTAAAGAAATTAATAAACGGAATGAACTATACACAGCCATGTTGAAAGTCAAAAAGCCCGCCATGCAGGGCCTGCGTAAACTAAGCAGATTTCTCACGGGAAGGTTTACAATAGATAAA
Source organism: Riptortus pedestris (assembly GCA_019009955.1). Lineage (NCBI taxonomy): Eukaryota > Metazoa > Arthropoda > Insecta > Hemiptera > Alydidae > Riptortus > Riptortus pedestris. The sequence continues at coordinate 36,031,806 of CM032233.1, forward strand.
TATACATACTGGAACCACTACCGAGAATCTCAAGTGAATAAATACATACGGTAATGTAGAAATCCTTCAGCCAATTTACAAGTTAATAATCTCTACAAAGGAAAGCGGCTGAATTGTAAACAAACAGGTCAGCCAACCTCGTAGCGCTGAATAGATAGACAGACCGGAAAGAAAAATAATTAATGAAATATATCAGAATATAACATATTAATTTTATTGATAACAATTTATTAAAGCTAGGGCTGTAATTTGTAATGACACATAATCATTTTTATCTCAATCAGTCAAATTTTTGTAATCCAAGAACAAAGAACGGGGGGGGGGGGGGTCAACAGAACGTATTTGTTTGTATCTCGTATAATGAAGGTTTGTTGTAAACAGTATTTGGCATTTAACCTTGTAATGAAGTGGTTTATGAACAGCTTTTTATTATTTAATATTTATTTATTAACGTCCTCTTTTTTCAATTTAGGCTAATCGGGACGGGTTATCTACAGGTTACCACCCTTTTCTAGCCAGGGTGGGATTTCAGGACGTTATTTAATATGAATTAATAAATAAGCATATTATTAATATGACACTAGTAGGAGTGCTTACTAAAAGCAGAATATATAAAATCCAAATATCACGGTTAATACTCATTATACCCAAAATATGTATAGAGCAATATTTATAGTAAATGTAAATTGCAATGAGATTGATTCTACACAATTTTTTGATCCGACGTAAAGTAACGTAGATATTTCGAATATTCGAAATTCCTTCCTCTAAACCCCCCCCCTCTCCACATGATCCGATTTTAGCCGTTAACAAACTCGATTTTTCTTTTTACATAAAACGACTAAATATCGAGTTCGGTAACGATTAAACAATAATTGCGACCGCTAGAGCGGTAACAGACAAATACACACACACACACACACACACACACACACACACACACACACACTGTTTTGAACGGACCTCATTTTCGTCATCTCCTAGGTATGATCGATGGACATTTGAAGAAAAATTTCGAAAATCGCGTTAGGAGTACGACCTCAATAGCTGATTTCCCTTAAGAGAAATGTGCTAAAACGATCTGAAGCTAAACTCAGTTTTTTACTCCGAGAGATGAATTGATACGAATGAAAACTGAAACACTGATTTTTAATTATAAAACCAGAAAGAGGGAAGAAAAATAAATGAATAACTTAAAATCTACGGTTAAAAAGTAAATAATAAAAACCTACATCTAATTATGGCAGTAACTTTTTAATACTGCCATATATTGAAATAAACACAACCATACAAACAAATTAATACAAAAACAGACAACCAAAAGAAGATAGATAGGATTTTATTATTTATTTTTGAACGTTCATTTTTTACTCTTAGTGGTAGAACACAAGTCTCTAGGATCTTTATTATATTTTGCACACGGATTCGGAGATAGAAAAATAAATTTCAGTGGCGTGTCAGGAGAATTATTCTCTGAAACCAGCTCTAATAGACATCACGAACTAAAAGACAATAGTGTTTCCAATAAGTGTAGGATGTTTGCTAAAACATACGAGTCGATTCAGCACAGTTCTACAGGTTGCGAGTTATTGGCTGATATAGAATATTTGCAGAGGCACAATAATGCGGGTAAAATATGCCACCAGGCGATAGCTACTATATTCCGCATGCTCCCGTTATTATCGTTACATTCCTCAAAAACATAATGTTAGTGTATTGGGATGAAGCAGTGATGAGGGATCGTACGGTCCATCATAATAAGCCTGATATTCGTTGGGGAAAAAAGCTACTGCCATCATTGGTATCGCTGTGCCAAATGTCGAGAATTTCCCTAAGTTTTTCGCCGATAAATTTAGAGAATAGCATAGTTTATTTACATAAATATAAGTTAAAATATAATATTGAAATATCTCAGGGCTTATTAAAGTATGAGTTATTGTTATTCCTCTTACTTGTTTTAATAAAAATAGCGGGTACCTAATATTTTTGTCCAATACTGTATTTTTATATTAAATTAAAGGGATTCTGTGTCTTTTATGTTAAGTTTAATTATTTAGGTAGGTTGTTCATCTATAATTTTATTAATAATGAAAAATAAACAGACCTTATTTTCTTTTCTTGATTTTATTTTTTGTGTCAATACCATAATATTAAAAAGTCCGTCACGCAGGGGCTGCGTAAACTAAGCAGATTTCCCACGTGTAGTATTACAATAGAGAAATTGGAAGGAATAGAGCCGAAGAGTTAAGAAAACGGCCGACCTAGCTTTTGGCAGGAAACCCACTCTCATCCGTTATCCGCCCCGATTTCATAAAATTGCAAATATCTTGGTTAATATGCAAGATAGAATAAATGTTTATAATAATATTTATAGTAAATTTAATTTGCAATAAGATTGATTCTATACAATTTTTCGATCCGACTTACAGTAACGGAAATATTTCAAATTTTAGAAAATCCTCCCCTCTTAATCCCCCCTCTCACTAGTCCGATTTCAGCCATTAACGAACTTGATCTTTCTTTTTACATAAAACAACTAAATATCGAGTTTGGTAACGATCAAACAAAAATTGCGACCGCTAGAGCGGTAACAGACAAATAAATATATATATATATATATATATATATATATATATATATATATATATATATATATATATATATATACAGTTTTGAACGTACCTCATTTTCGTCATCTACTAGGTAGGGCATTTGAAGAAAAATGTCGAAAATTCCGTCATGAGTACAACCTCAATAGCTGATTTCCCTTAAAGGAAATCTGCTAAAACAATTTAGAGGTAGTATTAGTTTTTCGCCATTTGCTCCGAGTAAACCGTTCGACATTGCCCTTGGCCATTTTCCATGTTGGGTTATTCTTTTCTTTAGAGACTGATCCTACCCTTATATATAAATAGTTACAACCTTTATTATTTTAGTATATTGAATTCTGGGTTTGGTTCATCCGACTTGTAGTCAATGTTGCTTGTATTATAATATTTCATGTATCTTTCTTTTAAAAATATCCCCTAAGTTTTTACTCCTATCTGAATACATTATTGGAATTAAAAGAAAACACCTTTTTCGTCTTTCGTGTCTCATGCTTGTTATCCTTGTTTCATTATTGATTTATTTCACTGTTATTGTTTTTTCCTAATATTTGTGTTTTATGATTTCTTGGTTGAACTGTTTTTATTGCAACTTTGTATTATATTATTGTCATATATATATATACATACATCATTGACCATTCATGAGCAGGCTTCACATGTTTGATAATTCTGTGTTTCAAGACCTTTTATGTTATGAACCCTATGAAATTTTCTATTACCTGACAATATAGGTACCACGTAAGTTGTGCAAATAGAAAAGTTTTAAATAAATAGGTTTGCATTTAGGAACAGCCCCTTTGCCAACTGACCTCGTTTTATTAAATAGAGAAATATTTGCATGGGACCCCTCTCTACTCATCTTGCACCACCTCTGTATTGACACTACTGGGTTCAAAGGAACCTTTACCAGAAATTCCTAGAGGCTACTTTTTACGGTCAGTAAATCACCCTTCTTATCTATCCTGAGCTTCAAAAGATTGAAGAATACCCCCAATCAAAGCAGTAAATCTATCCATAAAAGTCTTCAGGGTATTAAGAAAGGCCATCTATTCCTAATGAAACAACTGAAGTGAACTAGAACGAAGACGCTATCACTCCCCTTAAACTTTTATTATCGGAAGAGAGGTAAATAAAAAGATAGCTCTACTAGAAAAGACATTCCCTAGGTTCATTAAAAGATTGAAAACAAAAAAAAAGGAAGTTATTTTGTCAAAGTTGATATTAGGTAAATAAGAATAATGAGAAATAAAAAAACAAAAGCAGTCAGGGGACTGCCGGTAGAAGTGAAAACTCCTTTAGCTTTGATCGCTCAATTTTGGCATTGCTGAGAAATTTTTTTTACGAAGTCTTATTTTAAAAATATTTTTAGTTATTTATCAATAAGTAACAGTTATGTTCTATTTTACATGAAAAAATGAAATGACAAAAATAATAGTGATAAAAAAAAAATAATTTACCACGAATTGTTTTATTTATCAATATGAAATACTATACATAATTATTTCAGTTATTTTACATAAAAGAAAAAAAGTACATTATTACAAATGCTTTACAAAAATAAGTTAAGTACACTCAGAAAAATCAATTTCTATCCATAATTTCAACAACTCTTGCACCATCATCACTGCCAGCATCATCACCAATTTCTAAAACTGATACAATCGGTATATGGTCGCTAAAATAGGATACAAACAGTTTTGATTCGAATTAAATATCGAAATTTATTTAAATATTTGAATTTATTTATTTAAATATTCGAATTTATTTAAACTTCGGATTAAAATATCTATGAAAGTAAAAATGGTAGATATATAGTATCTGTGAACGAAATGATGCTGGTTTTGTCCTCTTTAAAATGGTATGCGAACGAAAACTCTACCTAATTTGGTTCAGGAGTTATGAAGAAAAGAAGCTCCTTTAGCTTTGAGTTGAGTACTAGCGGTGGCGGTGGCGGTGTCGCGATTTCATACTTTTTTCCTTTCCCGCAAATGCTTCCTTACGGGGTGCACAACGTGCCTAAAGAAGTTTTCACTTCAATTGTAAATAAACTATCAAATGATTAGGTTATAAAATACCATATGATTTTATTTATAAACCTTAGTACTAGCGGTGGCGGTGGCGGTGTCGCGATTTCATACTTTTTTCCTCTCCCGCAAATGCTTCCTTACGGGGTGCACAACGTGCCTAAAGAAGTTTTCACTTCAAAAATTAGCAGTTATCATAATACAGAAAAAAAATAAACCTAATCAATTGACAACTTTCAAACTTATTAAATCTATTTCCCCAAAGTTAAATAAATTATACAATTGGTGAGTTGAAAATATTTTGTTAATTTCCTACAAGAAAGAAAGAAATACAGATATCAGTAATGCTAAAAGTTGTAGCATCGAACTAGAGTGGCGAGTTCGATTCTCGCCTGGGCAAAGGAAATTATTTAGTGACGAAATTCATTAAATAACATCCTAAAATCCCACTCTGGCTAGAAAAGGGTGGTAACCTGTAGATAACCCGTCCCGATTAGCCTAAGTTGCAAAAAGTGGACGTTAATAAATAATAATAATAATAAAAGTTGTAGTAAACCATATGCGATACTGCCCTTTCTTTTTTCATTGTGTATTAAAATTTACGTTCTGCCAACCTTTTGTGACAAGAAATAATCATAAGAGTTTCATACAAAAATTATTCCCCTTGTAGATATGAGAATGTAGTTTCTTATAATTAACATAAGTTATTTATAATATTTACAGACATTATTCAATATTAAAAAAAAAAATCGAAAATACTGACGGTGCTTGATGTATCTGCAAAACAGGAAGAGAAGGGTTTGGCATTTTGAGGGTCTCAAAAGAAATTCAAAGAGGTTCCGGTGAGAAGTATAACTCTTCAGAAAGAGAACAGAACGTCTTCGATCTCTCTCATTGCTGATGTTTGAAGAGCAGCTGTGGCTACACATCCGAAAATAAACACCACGAGACTTTCTGACGGATTACGGCCTTCCCCTACTTCCGTCTTCTCCTATATATCATTGAAATAATATTCGTAAGATGCTTCCCCTCAAATAGTTCCCAGGAGCATATTTGTGTGTGTAAAGCTACCTCACTTTAATTGATTAAATGAATTTTTACCTCCGATAAAAATGACTTTAACTGTCAAAATAAAATCAAACATTTGATTGTCTCCTACTCTCCTCTTCCGTTACGTAAATAAAAAAAAGTTCTTCACGCAGGGGCTGTGTAAACTAAGGTTTCCCTCCAGAAGTATAACAATAGATAAATCTACATACTGGTAACACACCACCTTGAATATTAAGTGAATATATACAAACGATAATAAGAAATCTTTCAGTAAATTTTAATAATTTCCCGACAGGAAGCGTGTCTGAAATGAAAAGAAACGGGTCTGCCAACCACTCCGGAAAGAAAAACATTTACTGAATTAGATCAGAATATAACATATTAATTTTATTGAAGACTATTTACTATATCTAGCACTGTAATTTATAATGAATCAGAATAATTTTTATCTCAGTCACATTTTAGTAGTCCAAGAACTTAAGGCAGGGGGGGAGGGTCACGAGAACATATTTGCATGTATCTAGTATATTAAAGGTATCTTGAAAACAATATAAGGTATTTAAGCTTCGAATAAAGTGATTTATTATATAACAGAATATTGTTTATGTAAACATGAGTAGAAGTGGGGGTTCGCTGAAAGCAAAAAGCTGAAAAATGCCAATACCTCGGTTAATATTGAAGATAGAGAATAAATATATATCACAACATTTATAGCACATCTAATTTCCAATAAGATTGATTTTATACACTTTTTCAATCCGACGTATAGTAACAGAGATATTTCGAATTTTCAAAATTCTCCCCCTCTAAACCCACCACCCCCTGGTCCGATTTCAGCCGTTAACGAACTGGATCTCTTTTTTTTTTTTTTTACATAAAACGGCTAAATATCTATTTTGGTAACGATCAAACAATAATTACGACCGCTAGAGCGGTAACAGACATAACTATAGATAGATAGATAAAATTGTTTGCATCGGAACTCTATTCAATTAATGCACATATTAAAAGGTTTACGGCAGCTCTGACCAACGGGTATACAAATTACCTACGGAATACAATTAATTATCAACCATGGGCCAAAGTTCGCTTTTGCATTCTAACTTAACTTTTTGGTAAAGGTAATTCCTCACTGATTGTCCTTTTCACCAAATTTTCTTAGGAGTCTTCGATTTCTTCTTTCAAAGTGAATAAAACAGAAATAAATATGATGTAAAAAAGGTATCTCTTTGCCTAGTGTTTTTTTAATGTGATGCATTAAAATAATTGTATTTTGAGCCTGTGATTTGAATGAGAAGTAAAGCTTTTTTGGGGAGATAATGGGGACTACTAACGACCTTTTGCATGTTTAATGTATATTGTGAGGCATCATTGTCAATATCCCTTTTTAATATTTAGAGTATGAAAAGAAGCTTTAAGCCCCCTAAACTACAAACTAAAGAAGTGTTAAATATCAATAACAATTACAGGGCGCTTCTACTACATTTCCCAGATCAGACCCATCATATGACGCTAATACATTTTACTGCTTTGATTTTCACTATGTTAGTTCACTACATTCTGCTCTGTCGATTATGAAATCTGTACAGAAAAAACTATTAGATAATGCTATTTAACACTCCAATACACGCGCCCCCTAGTGAGACATAAATACACGCGTGTCATCTGTCAGATGACTGTTCACTTATTTGTCAAAAGTGAATAATATAATTGTTTTTTTCGCAATTTTGCAGGAATAATGGTGCATAGATAAATGAAAAAGTTCATAAATTTGTATTTGAAAAAAATATCTGTATATAAATCTTCAAAAATGTTAAATTTTTGTATCACAATTGCCACGGTAGCTTAGTTTCAAATTTATCCCTTATTACTGGCTTGCAAAAGGTAAATCAACGAGTAAACCTAGGAACACAACTCTTATCAGTCTTGTAAGATAGTTTCAGAGAACATAATAATAATAATGTAAAATGTATGAACACATTGACAATTGAGCCTCATTTCTAGAACTTGGAAAGTTACTCAAACAAATGGAAATGACCAATAAAAAAAATACTAAAAAAACTAAGAACCTTTGCTTTTAAAAAATTAAAATTACATTTCACTCTGAATCACTTTCATTACCCACACCCACGTTACATCCATCAGCACAAGAAAAGGCACAGTGTTGCAGACATAAATATTGGCCACATTCCTTGCAAGAATATTTGGTGTATCGTTTTGTTTTATTTTCCAAGCAAAATCCGCAGCGCTGGCGTCCACCGGCATCAGTAGCTGCTGAGTTGATTGATGCTCGTGGTGGTATTTGATCATTGGGAAGGAGTTCTCGAAGACGTGAGGTCATGGTGCGTGGCAAATTTCTGAGCTGCACTCGCATAATCAACTGATCTCTGATGAGTTCAACTGAACTGTCGAGCTAGGCGAGCTTGAGGAATACTAGGGCGGGGGACCAGGCTCCCCTAACTCCATCAAACTTATGACGAAAAAACAGAACTGGTCATCTGTGAGATGACGCGCGTGTATTGGAGTGTTAAGGGGAGTGTTATTTTATCCATTCGTTTTTTAATATTCTGCATTGTTCATTATTATTCATGAAGCTAGGTAAATCTACCTAAGTTAGGTACCCCAAAATTCCCAACCGCCTGGGAAAGTATTTTATATATTGTTGCCATACCTGTCGGTGGACTCTTCTCACTGGTTGATGATCTAGTACAGCTGGCAAGCGCTTTCGATGTGAGAGCACTATCTTCAAGCTAGTCAAAAGTTGTGCTGAATTAGTTATCCTCGAGTACAACTTTGGACGGGCAAGAGGTTGCTCTCCACAGACAAGTATGACAACTGAATCATATAAACTGGCAATACTAGCCCTTTATATAATATAATATATATATATATATATATATATATATATATATATATATTAGCCCTTTCCCTTTAGATAAACAGCAACAAATTTGTACTCATTATGTGATTTTTGAAAGTTTACATCGATTTTATTTAAATGGAAATTACACACATACACACACACACACACACACACACACACACACACACACATAGCCCTACTTTTAGTCATCGCACTTTAATAATAAACCAATATACCACGAAACTTCTTATTCCAATCTTCTTTGTACTTGTTTTTTCTCTCCTCATAATAACCCAATGAAAAGTCACTTATTTGAGTACATGTTCCAATGCCAGATTGCAAAAGTGTAAATAAGTAAACATATTTCAAAATTAATTTCCTATAAATGTTATTTTGTGCATTTCAGCAAATTTCCCTTATGTGAAATCAGGTATTGAGGTTGTAATCATGACACGATTTTCGAAAAATTTCCTCAAATGCTCATCGATCCTACTTAGGAGATGACGAAAATGAGGTCCGTTCCAATTATCTTTTAATGCATGTATATATATATATTTGCATTTGCAGTGAGATTGAAACCCTACCACATTTCATAGGTTCTTGCCACCATAAAGTTAAAACAGTACACACACAAACAAATACAAATAGCCTTCAGTGAAACCCCACTTATTGTCAAGGCACTTTAATAATAAACGAATATATCAAGAAACGTCTTGTTCCTACCTTTTTTATTGTTTTTTTTCTCCTCAGTAAACCCATGAGAAATCATTTATTTGAGTACATTTTTCATTGCCAGATGCAATATTTCGTGTATGGTAATATTTAAATAAATTGAGTTTTACAATATTTACAGTGTAATAAGTTATTATAAAATAAAATAAAAAAAAAAACTTGTGAAATAAACGTAATAATTACAAATGAAAGTTGATAAATGAAATTGAAAAACAAATTTAAACTCAACCGATGTTACGGTTTTGTCCTTCTTTAAATTGCGTGTATATGTAAGGCAAAATATATTGAATTATATATCTTATTCCTCATCATCAATACTAAATTCTTATTCCCACCATAAATATCCAATATTGTTTTCAACAGATCTTTACTAGATAGGTTGGAAGCATTAATGCACTGATCTTGTGATGGCTTCAATTAAAATCGTATTGACCACCCACTGTTAACTTCGAATTTTTATTTGGATATATAAAATATATCCTGACCTAAGATAAGCTGTATGTCATACCAGCACGTGGGAAATCTGCTTATTTTACTGAGCCCCTTTGTGACGGACGTTTTTGATGCTGTGGTCGGTTGCAATTTTGAGGAAAATCTTGGGAGGCGTCTGTGAAAATGGGATCTGGAGGCGACGGACTAATGCCGAGGTTATGGCATTATATGGAGATGCGGATATAATGACATTCATCCGGGTAAGCCGTCTCAGATGGGCTGGACATGTGGCGAGAATGTCAGAAGACGAGATCCCCCCAAGAAGGTGCTGCAAGAGGTGCTATATGGCACAAGAAGGAGAGGGAGGCCAAGGTTGCGGTGGATAGATGGCGTGGCCGAGGATGCCCGATCCATGCTGGGGATTGGAAGATGGCGGCGCAGGACAGAGATGACTGGTGGTCAAAGCTGCAAGAGGCCCTGTCCCCTCGCGGGATGTAGCGCCAGTGATGATGATGATGGTCGGTTGCTATAATAATATTCAATTAATTGATTACAACAATTAATCCCGTAATATTTCTCCTACGAATAGATTGAAGCTGTACTAAATTATGGGTTGTGTGGGACACCATAACTTATGTGACTGCCGTTTGAAATTGTATTACATCGTTTCGTGTGCTATTTCGTCTCCCGTCAGAGATTTTACCTGCAATGTAAGTACGTTTGAAAATCATTATTTCAAAATAAAATGTTCAAAAAACTCCTTCAAGTAATGGCCTGCGTTTACTAAGCAGATTTCTCATGTGCGTCGCGTATTTGCATTTATCACAAAACCAAAAGTTCAATGAGAACAACATTTGGCATTTAGGCTTCAAATAATGTGCTTCATAATATAACAGCTTATGGTTAATATGACCTGAGTAGGAGTGGTGATTTACTCAAGGCCGAAAACTAAAAAATGCAAATATCTCGGTTAGTGATCAAGATAATGAAAAAAACGTACATAACAATATTTGTAGAACATTACATTTGCAATAAGATTGATTCCAAACAAAATTTTGATCCGGCACATAATAATGGAGATATTTCGAGTTTCGAAATTCCACCCTATAAACCTTCCCCTCCCCCCTCTACGTCCGATTTTAGCCGTTAAAGAACTTGATCTTCATTTTTACATAAAACGTTTACATATCGAGTTTGGTATCGATCAGGGAATAATTACGACCGTTTGAGCGTTAACATATGTATGTATAGACAATTTTGAACGGTCATCTCCTAGGTAGGATCGACGGACATTTGAAGACATTTTTTGAAAATCCCTCAATTTTTTGTTATTACAACCTCAATTGTTGATTTGCCCTAAGGGAAATCTGCTAAAGGATTTTGATTGGTAAATATCTGAATAATATACATACTCACGTAAGGAATTCATATTGTTCTTAGTAATTGATGAGTTATTAGATTTCAAAATTGTTCAAGACATTCTTAATTATATCATTATGAAATAAAATTAAGTAATAAATATCTTAATGCTGTTGTTCTATCTTCAATATAGACGGTTCTTAGTTGACTTGAACAGTATCATATTCAGAGAAGAAGTTATGAAAAGGGGATGTAATATTGCTAGGCTCCCACAAAATTGAGCTGCCTTCATCTAGACGATGCCAGGAAGGGTCGAGATATCCTTGGGATAACATAATTTTCAGGCAGGCTCGCGGCTAAGATAAATACAACTGATAATGAAAATATTGATGTCAGGCAGAATCCAATTTATTACCAAAAGATAATGCGGGAATGAAGTATGAGGCTCAGATATGTTGAATAAATGTTCATTAAGTGCCCTACCCCCTCATTTTAATGTTGTCCAATCCGTTTTATTTTCTGACAGCAACCACTTTATTTATTGCCGTGTTTATTTGTTTTGTTTTTTTCTATTACGTATGATTACAACGTGAGCGCAATACATAGCTGTTCAATTAAAACATAACTTTGTTATACGACTCATGCTCTTTTAATTAAATTTAATCGAGACACATAAAATAAAATGTGTTTATATATATATATATATATATATATATATATATATATATATATATATATATATATAGAGAGAGAGAGAGAGAGAGAGAGAGAGAGTTCTATTTTTGATTTCTTTTTGTTGTGGTGGGACAGTTATATGTGCCCTTCAGGTTTTCCGATCAGAGATTTTTATTTATGTTCCTTGATCGATGCTCATCTTGTGCCTCTTCTTTTTAGCAGATTTCCCTTAATGGATATCAGCTATTGAGGTCGTACTCATGACGCAATTTTCGAAAAATGTCTTCAAATGTCCATTGATCCTACCCAGAAGATGACGAAAATGAGGTCCGTTCAAAATTTTGTGTGTGTGTGTACAGTGTTAACACTAGCGGTAGCAATTTTTGTTTATTCGTTACCAAACTCGGTATTTAATCGTTTTATGTAAAAAGAAAGATCAAGTTCGTTAATGGCTGAAATCGGACCAGGGGGGGGGTTAGAGGGGAGAATTTCGAAAATTCGAAATATTTCCGTTACTGTACGTCGGGTCGAAAACTTGTATAGGACCAATCTTATTGCAAATTAAATGTAATATAAATATTGCCATGTACATTTATTATCTAAATATTAACCGAGATATTTATATTTTTATTAAATATGTATGGATAACGGACGAAATGAGATCGGCAAATGTTGGTTCTATTCGTGACTCCGCCGAAAGCTAGTTCGGTTGTTTCAGTAACTGTTCGGCTGTCGTGAAATTGGTTTAGAGACTCGTTACTACTACTGTTACTAGTATGCAGATTTCTCTATTGTAAAACTTCACGTGGGAAATCCGCTTAGTTTACGCAGCCCCTGACTTTTTTTTTTATTGGTTTTATATAAACTGAGTCTACTTCAGCTTTGAAAATTGGAATTATTTCCGATTTTATGAGTCGGATCGAAAAACTGTACCGTAAAACCAATCTTAATGAGCATTAAATAACCTATAAACGTTGCCCATAGGTTCATTTTATCTATCTTAAATATTAACCAAGATATTTGGATTTTTAGTTTTCATCCTTAAGTAAATCCCTACTCCTACTTATGTCATACAAGAAACAATTATATTACGAACTACTTTACTCTAAGCTTATATACCAAATGTTGTTTTCAAGAAACCTTTATTATGCAAGATATAGGCAAATTCGTTATGTGCTGACTTCATCAATTAAGATTTTATGTACGAACCTAATTTTTATTTGATCAGTGCCATACTTGATATTTAATCTTTTCTGTCATCACTAAAGATCATAATTGTTAGTAGATGAAATCGGTCCTGGAATAATGGGGGTTTAGAAGGAAGATTCGAAAATTCAAAATATTTCCGTTATTATAGGTCGGACCGTAAAATGTTATATAACCAATATTGTTAAACTACTGATGATCTACAATTTCTGTGCTGTGTATTAATCCGTAACTCAATTATTAAGTGAGTTATTCGTGTTTTCTTGTTTTCAGCCTTCAGTAACCCCCCCCCCCCTCCGCCCGCCCACCATTCTTCGACCTATAGGTTGTTTTACCTAAAAATAGGGAGTATGGGGTGAAATGAGACCACAAGTATGTTATACATTACCATTATACATGCCAGCACGTGGGAAATCTGTTTAGTTCACGCAGCTCCTGCGTGACGGACGTTTCTTGATATCACGAGCGTTAGTGGAGGTATACTCATTTCTTAGTATTCTGTCTCAGTAAACCCCACTCCAACTCACTCCATTTCCACTTAGTGCAGCTGACTCACTAAAAGGCTCATATCAAGATGTTATTTTGAGTCCTCTAACTTAGACTCCGAGAAATAGAGAATAAATGGATAACTGAGATCCAGCATTCTCTTGGAAATCTGCATAGTTTACACTGCTCCAGCTTTTTTAGCAGATTTCCCTTAAGGGAAATCAGCTATTGAGGTCGTACACATGACGCGAGTTTTGAAAAATTTCCTCAAATGTCCATCGATCCTACCCAGAAGATGACGAAAATGAGGTCCGTTCAAAATTATATATATATATATATTTATTTATTTGTCTGTCAACGCTCTAGCGTTCGCAGTTTTTGTTTGATCGTGGCCAAACTTGATATTTAAACGTTTTCTGTGAAAAGAAAGATCAAGTTCGTTAATGGCTGAAATCGGACCAGTGTGAGGGAGGGTTTAGAGGGGGGATTTTTGAAAATTCGAAATATCTCCGTTATTATGCGTCGGATCGAAACATTGTATAGAATCAATCTTATTGCAAATTGAATTTACTATAAATATTGCTCTATACATTTATTCTGTATCTTGAATATTAAACGAGATATTTGCATTTGTATTGTGTGTGTGGTCGGCTATGTTCGGGACTATCCGCCGAGAGCTAGTGCGGCCGTTTCCGTAACTATTCGTCCCTCGCGAATAGGTCTAGAGATACCTTCCTACTACTGTTATTATTAGGCAGATTTCTCTATTGTAAAACTTCACGTGGGAAATCTGCTTAGTTTACGCAGCCCCTGCGTGACGGGCTTTTTTTCTTAACTGTGTCAACAATGTTTTAAAAATGTATTCACACGTTTCCTTGAAAGCTACAAGTTGGAATGAAGAGCCTCATCAAAGGCGCCATCCAAACTCTTGGTATAAATTTGTCTCCAATAATGCTCAATTGCAAATTTAATGGATCATCTTAGATTAGAATCATTCATGAGAAAATGATTAGCCAGTATAAATCGGAGGAAGGGTTAAAATGGATTTCAAATGGTGTAAGGGTTATTCAGGTCAGATAGAAACCACCCCCCCCCCTCCGGTAGGTATTAAGGAAATGAGAGCGGCCCCTGCTAGAGATAGGTTGGGCCCCCTCATTATTTGAGAAGGCCCCTCTGGTATTTATCAACCTTCCTTCCTCCTCCACATTATTTCTTATACCTGAGGAAAATAATGAATGGTTCCTTCATTAAAAAGGGACCTGTACGAGAAATTAAAAAAGAGAGAGATGGCATAAAAAAGGAATATAAAAAGGCTTACAAGATGTGCCATTTTCAAGGTTTCAAGTGAATACCTGAATGGCCACTGTTCTAAGGAATATTAAAGCATTGTCATGCTAGGCGTATTCCACTCACTGTTTGTTTGAAATTAACTGATCTTAACATCAAATACTTCTTAATTTTACTCTTTAAGACTTTTATTATTTAATATTACCAATTCAATGTAAAAAATTGAAGAAAACCAGAAAAACAGGGATAATGTAAATTTTCAACAATATCATAGTGAATACGGCAATTGCTTATATATTTTTTCGGGTAGGATTATAGGCCTTGGAGGTCAGTAGCCACTCCCGTGGGGGATTCGCGGCGACACTTTTATCAACTCGATCTACAACCTCCGTTAACCAAGAAGAGTCTCAAATGAGTTGTTCCCGGCAGACAGACCCCCATTGCACACGATGGACCAGTGTTCATCTTGTCTACCGACGGCATCTATGAGAATCAACATCGTTTCTCAGACGTATATACTCTCTACACTCCAGAAGCGCCACGACACTGCTACGCTGTGGTAACGAGCTCATGATCTAAATTTCTCACCATTTTATATATATATATATATATATATATATATATATATATATATATATACATAAGATAGATAGGTCCTTTTATTGTCTCTTACAGACGATAGACATATGTTTACTATTTATAAATCAAACTAAACTACTTATAAATTAAATTAAAACTTATAAAGCAAACATAGAGATAAAAAATATATATATACTAGCTCAGATACCCGGCTTCGCCCGGGAATTCATTTCAGGCTGGATGGCGATTGCATTTTTTTGGCAAGGCTTTACTTTGCACAATATTTTGACATTTACCCGTTCCAGTGTTTAGGGTTAATACCCGTCGTTTCTGTGGATTTGTTAATAATAAAATTTGTAATTTCAGGCCTCCCTTATAACCCCCACTCCTGCCCATCCCTAGAAAAGTTGATATGGCTTATGATAATTAAGGCGTCAGTGCTAATACACATACCGAGTTTTATTTAATTCGGTTCAGTCTTTTGTGCCAAATAATATTGTTGACTTCCGCAGTAGTTTTTAACGTATAACTCATTTATACTTAGGTATACGACAAAAGTGTATATAACAAAAGTTACTCTAAATAACAAAATAAACAACTTTTGTTATGTGCATAATTGCCGAAAATGCAATAGGGAACGAAATATCGCTATTTTTAATTTCAGCCCTACCTTATAACCCCCACTCCTGTTCGTCTCAGAGTTAATAATCTCTGCCTAAAGTCTAAGTTGGGTTAGTAGAAATATTCATACCAAGTTTCATAAAATTCGGTTCAGCCGTTTATGCATGAAAAGGTAACAAACAAACAAATAAACAAACAGACACCAAAGAAACAAAATGCAGTTATGGTGTCTGTGACATGTGAAACGAAAAGTTATCGTGAAATTTCGCGAAAAAAATCAATGTACAGACAGAGGTTACAATTTTATATATATATATATATATATATATATATATATATATATATATATATATATATATAAAATAAACTAATATAAATAAAATTAATATATAAACAAAAAACTAAAAACATAAATAAAACTAATATACAAATGTCTTTATGATGAACTATGTTACATGTCATATCCCCATCTCGGTAGTTAGAAAATGATTAATGCAGGCGTTTCGGAATAATGATGATGCTTTTATTTCTTCCGGTAAAGCACTCAGTACTCTTCCCGCAACAGCAGAAAAAGAGGCAGACAGAGAGGGAGAGAGTCAGACAGACAGAAAACAGTCTCATAAAACTCATGTACCTGGCCGTCCTGTTAGACCAATAGTCAGTGTGTATGGCTGCTTTGTCCAGACAAAAACTCGAATGACCAGTTTCTTAATTTATTTCAGATTTTTAGCAGATTATATGTATATATATATATATATATATATATATATATATATATATTTGTCTGTTAACGCTCAAGCGGTCGCAATTTATATTTGATCGTTAGCAAACTCGATATTTAAACATTTTATGTAAAAAGAAAGATCAAGTTCATTAATGGCTGAAATCGGACGAGTTTAGAGGGAAGGATTTTTGGAAATTCGAAATATCTCCGTTACTATACGTCAAATCGAAATATTGTATTAAACCAATCTTATTGCAAATTAAATGATGTATAAATATTTTTCTATACATATTTTCTGTATCATGAATATACTAACCGAGATATTTAGAGTTTATAGTTTTCCGCGTTCAGTAAACCCCCACTCCTACTCATGTTATATTAATAATAACCTTATATCATGAACCACTATATTACAAGGTTAAATATCAAATCTTGTTTTCATTGAACTTTTTCTTTGTGAGATATATGTAAATACGTTCTATTGCCCCCTCCCTCCCCCTTCTTTTTTTCTTGGAATCAGTTTTATCCCAATCACTCTAATTTTAGAATGATTAAGATAAAACTGCTTCGGATACATTACAAATTACAGCACTAGCTTTAGTAAATTGTTTTCAATAAAATTGATGAGTTATATTCAGATATATTTCATTAATTGTTTGTCTTTCCGGTCTAGAATTCAGGTTGGCTGTTCTGTTTGCTTACAATTTACACGATTTCCGTTGTAGAGTTATTAACTTGTAACTGAAAGATTTCTCATTACTGTTTGTATCTATTCACCTAATATTCGCGGTGGTGTTACCAGTATGTATAATTATCTATTGTAAACCTTCGCGACGGGAAAGCTGCTTAGTTTACGCAGCCCCTGCGTGACGGACTATTTTTTATTAATGGTGCTGTCAAATTAAAATTTAGCAGGCAAACTTTTAACAAATAGTATACATATTTATATTTATTCCTATTCAAATGTAATAGGACTATTTTAAATAGCCTGGAAACTGAGTATGCTGCTTTCAAATTTTCTGTAATATTAATAAGGCATTTACTTTTTCTTGTATGTTTTATTTATTTTATTGGTGACTACGTTCCACATTCAGCAGTAATAGCTCTATAAGATTCAGTAGGAAATTCTTTTGTTGTATTGTTGTGCCTACCCCGTGAGTGAGAAGTTAGCAGTATGTTGACTTCCTTTCAAAATGGACGGTGTAAAAACATGACTAGGGAGTAGGATTGGGGCTCATGACGTGAAGGAGGATTTAAGGGTCTAATGGGGGAGCATTTACTTTCAGCTTCTCTCTAATCTGCTGGCCCTTACTTAAACCTGAATTCCCTCCACCCACTCCATTCACAGGGAACTTTTTAAATGAGCCACATAAAGGGCTGTCTTGAGAGTAATCGAGAGTAAGAAATCGTATTTGTGGTAAGAATTTCCTTTTGAATATTTCCCCCCTTCTTCTTCGTTGGAAGAAAAAGAAAACCGGCTAGCTGTAACTGCTTAGCTTGCTCGACTTGCTGCAAGTAAAGTTTCAAATGGAGATATTTCTGTTTCAGTTCGCTGAGTTTTAATTTCGGACTTCAGCAGCCCAGTAAATAAAGGCCGACAATTTATCAGTCCTGACTAATTAGTCAAAAACTGATTTACTTATCTTGTTTTCAGTTTACCCATACGCCTCATTAATATTTCAAATAAATCTTGCCTACTAACCTTATCTTAAAAATACTATAATACTAAGTAGGTACTACTTTCTTACACGAAGTAAAGTAAAGTAAAGTATTTAAATAGCAAAGTAAAATATTTTAATCGCGAAAATACGATTTCAACAGAATTATCTGTTTTGACCCTCCTTAAATCATATAGTTTCGGCGTGTCGTCAGTGCATATGGAATTATATGGCATAACTCAAAAATGACTGGCCCTAGAATATTGAAATTTCATATTTAGATTCATTATAATATGGTAGTGCACCTCCCCTTTTGACTGATATCGATTATGGGGGAGGGGGGATTAAGGACAGGGCGAAAATTAATATGGAATTTTTCAACGTTTGATTTCTGTCTATTTGTTCCGTTTTCCAATAGTTGAAGTAAGTTTCGTTTTTGTATATAATTACGATTTGTATATCTTACGATCGAGGCAGAGATCCTTTTATTTTAGCTAACGTTTAATAATAGAAGTGCAGTTTCTCATTTAAAAAAAAAAACACTGTTATCGATTGATGGGTTTCTATATCGAGTGCTTAGGGCCTGAGAACACTATCTTTTATTAGCTTTTTGCAATGATTTGGGTATTTCCCAAAAAGCCCCCAAAAAAAAAAGATTATTTATTTATTATACACAATAGAGCTCCGCAACTGTGGACTCTTCTTGAGGATGGAAAAGACAAAAAACAAGTAAACAAAATAACAAAAAATGGAACACACAAAATAATATAAAGAACAATACTCTAAACGGAACACAAAACACTAAAAGAAACACGAACAAAACTTAGAATTATAAAAGTGGTAAATAAATAAGTGAACAGAAAATTTGGTAACTTAGAAACAACAACTATTCCTAAAAACAGGGTTATATCATTCAAATTTAAACACATCACACACGTACGCACAAATTAAAATTTTTACAATATGTAATTAAAAAAGAATGTAAATGTAATTAAGATAATTAGAGCTGATTAAGTTCAAATAGTCTTTTTATATCTAATAATTGTTCTTGAAATATTGTTGAAAAGGGTATGTCTCTACGTTGATATTAAGAAAAAATAAATATATACAGCCTTAGTATATAGCGATAGATTAATGAGAAAAAAAGAAGTCTGTAGAGCTTTATGAGCGAAATATCATAAATTCCATGGGTGCCTTCCTCACAGAGGACTTATGAATTAACCTCAATATCAGCCTTAATATGATATTTTCTCCTTTTTCCTCTACGCATGCTAATGAAAATATCAAACTCGAAGGAACACACAAACACAACACATCTCAAATGTTATCAAATAATTCCGACAAATAGAGTCATCAAATAATATACACACCAAGAACTGCAACGGTTCTTCAGTTCATAAACTATTGCATCCGATTTATTAACCATAGCTTGATAAGATTTTATAAGAATCTCACATGGTGCAATATCAGCTATTAACTAACTTGCTTTTAGTTTTACATTAAACGCTTAAAAATATAAATTCCGTCAAGGCCCATATGCTAATATGTTTTAAAACACTGTTCCACCAATAACAAACCCTTTCATTATTTTTTTTATTACAGCACATTATTTACTATGGCTTTGAATAAATATTGATTTAATTTAATATCCCGAAATAAGACAATATAGGTTTGAGGGTGTATGTATATATATATATATATATATATATATATATATATATATATATGGTGTTGTTATTCTTTTTGGAGTTTTGGTCAGTGTTGGTGAAAAAATCTTAGTTTATGCCGATATTTCGAGAATCTTTATTTTCTCTTCTTCAGGGCTGTAAAATTACAGGTACTACTTTATAATATTGCACATTGTTATTAAACTAGAGTGTAACAGGGGGTGTTTATGCTATTATTACTTACCAAGACTAAAGATACATAAAAACTATTACACATAACTATTGCACTTAGGACTAGGGTTATAGTAAACTCCCTTGTTTTGTTAACACAGGGTCACAGCCTTATGTTTTGTATATCTATAGTATATTGTCTTTTGTTTGTTGAACTATATTATAATTATTATACTGCAGATATATATACTATAGATATACAAAACATAAGGCTGTGACCCTGCTGTGTATACAAAAAAAGTCCGTCACGCAGTGGCTGCGTAAACTAAGCAGATTTCCCACGTTATTTTACAATAGAGAAATCTGCCTACTAATAACGGCAGTAGTAGTAAGGACGGTAGTAGTTACGGAAATGGCCGCCCTTGCTCCCGGCGGAAAGTCCCGAACATCGCCGACTCCTGCCACACACACAATACAAATGCAAATATCTCGGTCAATAGTCAAGATAAACAATAAATGTATAGAACAATATTTACAGTAAATTTAATTTGCAACAAGATTGATTCTTTACAATTTTTCGATCCGACGCATAATAACGGAGATATTTCGAATTTCCCCCCTCACACTGGTCCGATTTCATCCATTTACGAACTTGATCTTTCTTTTTACATAAAAAGATTAAATTTCGAGTTTGGTAACTATCAAACAAAAATTGCAAACGCCAGAGCGTTAATAGACAAATATATATATAATTTTGAACGGACCTCATTTTTGTCATCTCCTGGGTAGGATCGATGGACATTTGAAGGAATTTTTCGAAAATCGCGTCATGTGTACGATCTCAATAGCTGATTTCCCTTAAGGGAAATCTGCTAACAGGGGAGGTTACTATAACCCTAGTCCTAAGAGCAATAGTTATGTGTAATAGTTTATAAGTAACTTTAGTCTTGGTAAGTAATAATAGAAAAAAACACCCCCTATTACACTCTAGTTTAATAACAAAGTGCAATATTATAAAGTAGTACCTGTAATTTTACAGCCCTGAAGAAAAGAAAATAAAGATTCTCGAAATATCGGCATAAACTAAGATTTTTTCACCTACATTGACCAAAACTCCAAAAAGAATAACAACACCATATATAAATATAACCTTGTCGTAAACGTCAACACAATTAAATATATATGTAAACCATTACATTTAAATTTGCATATTAGAAACAACAATTAGGCAATATGTGTGAATAAGTGTCTTTGTCATGAGGGCTAATTGTAGAGACGTGTCCTGTCGCTGGAGGCAATGGTGTAATGCCTGTCATATCTATTGCCAGGCAACGAGGCGTTATAATCCCAAACCAATTCGCGCTACTGTCATGCCTATCCTTCATCTCCTCATTTGAAGGTCCTTTCTCCCTCTCCAACCAGATACTTCATGCAAAGAGCCGGCCGGCGTTAAGCGATCGAATTAAAATATAATAACCCCGATTTTACCCGTCATTCAATGACGAAAGTATTTGATTTTCTATGTATTTGTTACAGTGTTGGTTAAAAAAAAATAAAATATAAAAATGAATAGAACTCAATATAACAAAATGCCCTTCGCGCAGGGGTTGTGTAAACCGAAGCAGATTTCCCAAAGACTGGAAGTCACACTGGTTCACATCTCACCATATATTTCTATTTCTAAGTAAAGAGATACTTTGAATTTTCGACCCCCCCCCACCTACTCCTATTCATTACAGTCATTAACGAATCATCTTTAGTGTTGAATAAAAAGGTTAAAAATCGAGTATGGTATAGACCAAATAAACATACATTCTTGCGTCAAAAAGATAAAATCATAATTACGTGGAAACAGAGCATATTTGCATGTATCTCAAATAATAAAGGTCCGTTGAAAACAATATTTGGTATTTAAGCTTGGAATAGCACGGTTCATGTTATATTAAATAGCTTATTGCTAACGTGCGATTGGTAAAAATTGGAGGGGGGCGTACTGAAGGCTGAAAATTACAAAAATCTTAATTATCAAGGTAGGGAATAAGTGTACACAATAACATTAAAAATAGAAAATAAAATTTGTAACAAAATTACTTTACAATTTTTCGATCGAACTTATAATTATTATTTATTAACGTCCACTTTTTGCAACTAAGGCTAATTGGGACGGGGGTACCGTTACCACCCTTTTCTAGCCAGGGTGGGATTTTAGGATGTTATTTAATGAATTTCGTGACTAAAGAATTTCCTTTACTCAGGCAAGAATCGAACTCGCCACTCTAGGTTTACCATGTGAGATTAAGGCCAACGCTTTAACTCGTATGGCTAGCCTGAGCCCCTCGAACTTTTAATAACGGAGATATTTCGAATTTTCGATCCCCCCTCCCCGAATTTGATCTTTAGTTTTACATGAAACACATAATTAGAGTTTATTATCAATCAAAGAAAAATTGGGACTGCTAATAAACAAGAATACATACATATACATTCAGTTGTTCAGGATTAATCCCGTAATATTTCTCCTACGAATAGATTGAAGCTGTACTGATTTAAGGGTTGTACTGGGCTAGTGTAACAAAAGTGACTGTCGTTTGACGTTGTATTAAATCGTTTCGGGTGTTATTTCGTCTCCCGTCAGATATTTTACTTGGAGTGTTTGTATGTTTGAAGATCATTATTATAAAATAAAAGATTCAAAAAAGTCAGTTAAGTAGTGGCTGCGTTAAATAAGTAGATTTCCCATGTGCGTCGCGTATTTGCATTTATCTCAAAACTTAAAAGTTCAATGAGAACAATATTTGATATTTAGTCTTCAAATAATGTGCTTCATAATTTAACAACTTATTGTTAACATTAAAAGAGCAGGAGTAAGGGTTTATAGAACCTAAAAACCTAAAACCTGTAAAATGCAAATATCTCGGTTAATAATCAAGATAGTGAATAAACATATATAACAACATTTAAAGAACCTTAAATTTGCAAGAAAATTGGTTCCATACACCTTTGCAATCCGACGTATAATATTAGAGATATTTCTAAACTTCGAAATTCCTCTCCTCTAAACCCCCACTGTTCCAATTTCTGCCATTAACGAAATTGATCGTCATTTTACATAAAACGTTTAAATATCGAATTTGATAACAATCAAATTAAAGTTACGACCGCTAGACGGACAAATAAATATATATACATATATCATGAGTACAACCTCAATTGCTGATTTCCCTTGAGGCAAATATGCTAAAAGAACCTAAAAAATTAAATGTTTAACAACATTGGTTACGTAACATTTTTTTACTGACCTCATTATAACGGAGATTATTCAAATTTCCTGGTCCGATGAAACAATATGTCGTATGTAATTGGTGACCGCCATTACTCACTAATCAACGCGAACAGCTGGCAGGCGTACATCGATTACAGCTGACAAACGCTTTCGATGCAACAAAATTCATTAACTTCTAGCATTTCAAAAGCCGTACTGAGTAGGCTTTGTTCTTAGTTACTATATCTGTATGATGTTTTTATGTCTTAGTTCGGGTAGAGTTGTATACGTGTGAATACAGGTAAATTGGCATATCAAGTAGTGGGTTGTTTCGGTCAGTGCTGTCATTACTGGCTGATCGTCGAGTACACATCCCAACCAGGGGGAACCATTTTCAAGCCTGTCAAAAGCTGTATTGAATTATTGTTTCAAAGTTACTGTTTTTATGTGGCCAGGGATTGATTATTTACTTTTAGTCTGCAGAAGTTTATTTTACCTCAGTCTGTATAGATGAGCTGTCCTTTCCTTATGTAGTCTTTGGTCTTCTCTGGAAGCCATGTTAGTCATTATTTTCTTTATTTGCTTTGTTATCAAGTGTTCCTATTTCTTTTTATTTATTTAGTATTGTTATTTAATTGGAGCCAGCAGGGCCTAGAGGTTAGAGCACTGGACCGTGAAGTCAAAGGTTCGAGTTGGAGTATTGCCCCCCTTCTACACCAGTACGGCTAGTCCTCGCTAGAAGTTAAACCATTATCATGTCGTTGAGGAGAGGCGATGAATGATATATCATCGAAAGCGTTTGCCAGCTGCTATGCTCTAATTGGGCGACGCATTCGACCGACAAGTACGAAAACAGTAATATAGACAACGTTTACGATAAGTAAAGGCATCGTTAACTAAAGGCAATATTAATTTATTGTTGATCAGAGTTGTGTGGTATTGCAAAGTGTTAAGTAGAAGTGCTTTCGGTCTTTGGAAGGCTGGGTCGAGATTATTGCAGGGCCAATCGTTCCGTTTTCTCCAAAGGTATGAAAAGGAAGCGAAAAACTCTTGATCCAAGAAACGCACACCCCTTAAATGCGGTATTGATTGCCCTATGTAAATTTAGCTGTTGTACGTTATAACATCCAACGCGTACTGCACAATGTGAAACAAGGTTTTGGAGGTAAATTTCTACCTCCAGAGAAAAATAACTGTGGTCCTTTTCTGAAAGCAATATATTTTGCACGAACAGGGTTTATGAAATGATATAAATCTGCTGATTTTGAGTTAGGCAGGAGGGTTATATGTCAGCCGTTGTAACTGGTCACCACCTCCGGGCTACCCCTTTCCTTCAAATATATTCCCTTAATGGTCTCCCAGAGCAATGCCTCACACACTAGCCCAACTTACATTCTAATTCACCCCATATACGCTTACCTCAGCCTATTATTTTCCTTCATTCCCGCTTTCCTTACCTTGCAAAATAAATCACTGTCGAGAGCACCACTCACCTCATTGTATTGTTTCTTTTGTTTTCGTACTGCTCTTTATTCATTTATTCATCCCCTCAGTAGCATCACACTGGCTACTTTCTCGAATGACCTGTGTTGAATTAAGGATTAACACACTAAATTTCAATTTTCATGAACGGGTTCAGTTCCAGGCTTCTGTCCGTTACTCGACGAATCTCTTACCATCGTAAGGCGATTGAGGAAGCCACTTAAGAGAAAATTCAAGAAGTCGGGTACTTTGGTGGAGAATGCCCCAAGTATAGGGCTAGCTACATTTTTACCTCGCCTCGTCCCAAAAGGTGACGTACTATTATTCGGGGAGATGTTCCAACGCTTCTTTAAAATCTTTCTCCGGGGGGGGGGGGGTACGTAAAGAAATATTGCCTTCCCTGAGTTTGGAAAATGACTCCATCCACCTTTGTTTCCCGTTTATACACCTTCCAAAAATTTACTAGAACTATACTTTTCATCAAATCTTGTTTCCTATTTATACCACAAAACTATACATTACAAACATTTCTCAAAATTATAAAATTTAAAGACTAGTGTAAGGACACACACACAGGATACATGCAAAAAACGAACAGAAAATGATGTATCGTGATTTTTAATTTCAGGCCAATTATCCCCACACTTGGAATGTTAATATATCCTACAATCTGTGTTCAGCTAAATCACTTACCGAATTTCAGGCAATTCGGTTCTGCCCATTGCCATAAAATTATTGACTCGAGCTATAGTTATTTAAGCATATCTTGTTTATTCATTTGCATTCGACCATAAATATATACGAAAAGGTACTCTCAAACCATGAAATAAACATCATATGTTGTGTTCATGCTTTTAGAAAAACGAATAGATAACTATATATTGAGTTTTTCATAGTATCCTTACAGCCGGTTCATCTGTAAGAGTATCAATAGACTAACTTGGGTTACCATCTATAACGTACTAAGTTTCTTGAAATTCATTTCAATCGTTTTAGAGAGGACAAACTGCAATGACAATAATTAAAATCGTTTAATTTCGTGTGAGACGAAAAATAATAGTGAAGTTGGAGAGTTGAAAATGAATGTAAATACAAGCTACATCAAACAAACGCTCACACCGAGAGATCCAACGCTATGCCTAATTTTCCGAGTACAGTAAAATAGGAAAAATGGCCTTCCTTTTAAATTTCATCGCCATATTTCAAGAAGGTATTGACGAATACTTCAATTATTATAAAAATATAGCGAGTTTAGTTTTTGAAAAAATGAAAACACTACATTCATCATGATTTCATTCTAATTAATTCTTTGATTTATTCCATATTCCAGGATTTTCCGACCGCTTTAATTGGACAGAATTCGCCCGTATTGGAAGCTTATTCCAATTATCAGAGCAAATCCTTAATCTGATTAGGATTGTACTGAACCATCGATTGAAATTCAATTCTTTTCATTATATTGGTATACATTTTTTTCATTTGTATAAAACTTAGGGTTTTTTTTTTAATTTAACAAGAGGTAGCTAATAATTCCTCTTGCCTTTCATTCAGCTCTTCGACGACTGAAAAAATTGCCATTGAAAAGAGTTCCCTTGGCTAAGGGCTTACTTTTTTCTTTAATAAAATGATTTATATAAATAAAGAATCTGTATATATATAAAAGTCAATATGTGCTCAAGTTTTTTACCAGTTATAACGTACAAGTAGTATACAAAGTGGATAAAAATTCATATTTTACCCACTTTGGATTTTATACAAAGCTCGTTTCATTTTGTGTTCATTTATGTTATAGTTATTGAGTCAATATCATGGTCATATTTTATTATTATACCAGCATAATAGTTTATTGAAACATAAAGACTTCATTATAGTCATAAAAGGACATTAAGCCGTCTCATTCGTTTTTTTTTTTTTTTTAAAAAAATTCCCCCATTCCATAAAAAAAAAAAAACTGTTTGAAAAGACCGACCTTACATAATAGATACGTAGGAAATAGTGCAAATTTAGAAAAATGGAACTTTAGCGAGTGATTCTCTTAAATTAATTGTTATTTGGTCCAGTTTATTTAAATTTTCTATTTTAATCTCCTGATAGCGAAAATCAATAATAGCAGCATATTGTTCCATCTATTCTGGGGCAGTATTCCTTTTAAACCAATTTTCCTTTAAATTATTAACCAAATCATTTATTGGTATAAAAAATAACATTATTGTCTATCTCAAAATATAATATTTTACTGAGAATTATGTAATTTGTGGATTTGCGAATAATTATTGTTGAGAATAATTCAAGGCTTAAATTTATTTTATATGGTTTGAAATGCATGTGGCCTATTTATGTTAGATTACAACCGACTATCCACTAAATAAGAGAAAAAAGTAAAAAAAATCTCGATATTTTCATTTTTTATTTCTTTTAGGAGAAAACTTTCCCCGTAACCTACACTGTTCAAACTTCATATTTTTTTCATTTGTGGTCCACAGAGAATCAAAAAAATCTTTGGGGAGCTTCAGTTTTAGAAGGGGGAAACCTTGCAGGAAAAAGTCTAATAACTTATGTTTTAATCAACCTACAGTTTTGTTTATTTACACAAGTACTTTCATAAATTATGAATCATATATATTAGTATTGTCTTTATACCAGAGATCTTATCCAAGTACACCTAAAACTGTACGAGAAGGATTCGCTTTATATAGAATTACTATAGGAGAAAGAGCTTAGATTCGAATTAGAGTTCAAGCTATCTGTAGAATATAAGTGGTTATATACAAATTTTGGAAGGTGGGATTCGCATGTGGATGTCATTTAGCTTTGTCACTGCAAACAGATGGCTCAATGAAATACCATACTCTACACAGCCAGGAGTTACTTTTATATATATATATATATATATATATATATATATATATATATATTTTTATTAATAATATTACAGTCTGCATGTAAATGCATTTGGTAATGCGTGATATTTACAATAAAATAGGCCACCATCACTCTTGACGGAAGCTACACCTATTCACCACAATGAGAGGAGAAGCCTATCGCTGCCTGGCAAGGAAGTCAAGAGTTAAGGAGGAATGGCACTTGATAAAAAAATAGCCACTGCTATCACTTCACTTAACACTTCTATAGGAGATCTCTGGGCCATTGTCTCTTGAGGCGCCGTGGAGGGGAATATGGATGAGTGGTACAGAAAGGGCTAGGACTTCTGGATTAGGATGATTGGATAGCCTGCTGTGGAATTTTCTGAATCTTAAGGGAATTAGGTCCTTTACAATTGGGATATTAAGATCATTATGAAGGGTGTGGTTTGTAACATAATATGGAGCATCT
The DNA here is from genome assembly GCA_019009955.1 of Riptortus pedestris. Lineage (NCBI taxonomy): Eukaryota > Metazoa > Arthropoda > Insecta > Hemiptera > Alydidae > Riptortus > Riptortus pedestris. The sequence goes on from CM032233.1 coordinate 36,060,026, forward strand.
AATATGTTGCGCAGGACTTTGGATTGGATGCGTCTGATGTTCGAAGGTTTTGCTGTACCCCGCACTTCTATACCGTATGTCCATATTGGTTTTAGTAGTAGCTTGTATATTGTTAGTTTGTTTTCGCGTAGACAAGTGAGATTTTCTATTTAGCAGTCCGTAAAGTTGTCCGAATCGTCTGTTAAATTCCTGCCTTTTAATAATAGTGTAGGATTTCCAAGTAAGTGTGGTGTCCAAATGTAGTCCAAGGAGTTACTAGTAGCTTTGATTATTTAGTTGAAGTGGCCTATTGAATCTAATTGAAGAAGCTGGTATTACTAATAAGAAATGTCGAAACTTGACAAAGAATTTAATGATTACGAAAAGGTCCAGTTCCTTTTGCTTAGATAAACCTCATCAATTTTTATCCATTGATCTCGCTAAGTATTCATGAGTAAAATCTCCAAGAGGAAAATATATCTTGGGACAAGGTTACTAGATTACTCTAATAACTAACTGTTTCCTGGGAAAGGGTCTCCACTCCCCACCCCCGGCCCTTGTAAGTTACCCTTAGTTTTATCCTCCTCTAGGAATTAACTTGGCAGGAGTGTGGTTTATTCTTCCCTCACCCCAACTCCTTCTCCCGCTGCGCGCCCCCTTCAATCCCTTTTATTCCGCCACTAAAAGAAGCTCTCTGCAGGCCTTATCTAATTCTGCACTTAGTTTTATGCTTTTTCCACTCACTGCTCTTTCTAGACTTCTTTTTTTTAATATATAAATATATAAGAAGAAATCGCATTCGCTTCAGAAAAAGCGGTCTGAAAGCTGTAAAAATCAAACGTCTGGTTGTGGTAAAACAAAGTTTCATTTTATTGAGACTTAAAAATAACCCTCAATTTAACTTTTCCTATTTTTGAAACTCTTAATGACTGTCTATAATTTCTGATATAGGTCATTATTTTGTGTTATTTTTACAGATCTTTGATCTTTCATTCTGCTACACCGGTGCTCCTTCAACGTTTACGTTATGAAATAGTAGTATAACCCTTTAACCACGGTTTTTAATGAAATATTCATGTCAATTTTTTTAATATGCATACACACACACGCACACTCATACACTATATCTATATTAAATTTGAAAATATGCTCATAAATGTTCAAAACTTATCAAGGAAACAAATTATTCATTAAGAAGGGAAAATACTTTTATTTTCAACTGCAAAAACACATTTTGAAAATGTGTGTGTGTCTGGCGAGTGAGCATTGTTCGATTTGTTGGTCTTCTTCCACATGTAGCAGGGATTCGCATCTACGTTTTCATCTAATCGAGATTCTTCTGAATCCTCTACACTTCTAATCATTTGGTCGTGAATGGTTAATTGGAATTCTCGGTAAATTCTTTAGAAATTCTTAATTAGAATGAGGTGGTGGGATGAGGCAGAAATAGTGGGGAGGCACGATGAAGAATGCAATATTGGAATTTATACTGCCTTTAGGGAATGATAGACCCATTGTCAACACTGCCTATTGTCTATAGACTGTTTTATTTATTTATTAAACAGTTAAGAAATTAATTATTTGCGAATTCGAGTCTGTATTTCTGCCAAATTTATTTTAAATCGACATGTTCATGAAATATCTGACGGCTCAAATCTGAGCTGAGAGTTTCCTAGTAGTTCCCCTCCATTTAGTTATATGGAAGAAATAATATAGACTCATATTATACACAGTAATTTTTGGTGACTTTATCAAATAACAAAAGTCCTTCACGCAGGGGCTGTGTAAACTAAGCAGATTTCCCGCGTGAAGTTTAACAATAGATAAATCTACATACTGGTAACAAAACACCACCATGAATATTAAGTGAATAAATACAAACTATAATAAGAAATATCCCGACGGAAAGCTATTTACTATTTCTAGTACTGTAATTTATAATGAATCAAAATAATTTTTATCTCAATCAATCAAATTTAAGTAGCCCAAAAACTTAAGAAGGGGGGGGCCTGAAGGGAAATCTGCTAAAACTTCTTAATTTATGTTAACCTTCCCTCTAATATGATTATATCAGGATCTTAAATTTTCACAAATAAGAAGTTATCGTTGTCATTTGGACTAATGTATTGTTCCTAAACTGCGTAGACTAAATGGCCCCTCATGCTATAATCGTACAGTCAAGTCCACTAGTTTGGAAGGATATTTTTAAATTAACATATGGTTAGACAAGAGATCCGTTTCACTATAAGCAGTTCTACTAACTGATATATTTCTTAAACTATATTTCTCGTTTATCGAATATAAACTATATTCCATCGTTGAACACTAGGTTAAATCTCAGAAAGAAGGGTGGTACCACGCCTTCAGTTGCATTTGCAGCAGGAACAATGAATATGAAGTTGACGGAGTGATTTAGAATACATTATTTGCCGTTTCCAATTGGTAAAATGCTACCTTAAGCCACAAACTCTCGATATTGTTGATATCTCATGTAGA